>JAAGAY010136666.1:0-116988 GCA_011801015.1 Ardeotis arabs | reverse complement strand
CGGGGAGAGCCGGGGGAGAGCGAGCCGCTGCCCGCGGGGAGCCGGGCGGGCCGGGCCAGGCCGGGGGGAGCGGCTGTGCGGGGGCCGAGCCCTCGGCTCCCCGAAAACCGGGCGGGACCTGGCCCGAGGGGAGAGGGGCTTGGTGCGTGGCCGCTGTGCCTGGGCAGGGCAGGGAGCCGCAGCTATGGACGCAGCTCGACCGGCAGATTTCCATCGGCTTGTGCCCCCAGCGCTGGAAAACCTCTCCAGATAAAACAGCAGGCTCTGTGTGCCTGTATCTGTGGAAAGCGCTGTGACAGTGGAAGCTTGGCAGTAAGTATGAGGAGAATTTAGCTGACACATGTATGTTTGTGTGTGTAGTGCCTCAGCATGTGTGGCGGATAAATTTGGATACTCCAGAGGAAGCTCATCAGAATCTCTCTTTTGGCGCGGCGGATCGCTGGTGGGAGCAAACGGATCTGACCAAGCTGATACTGGCCTCCAACAAATTGCAGTGTCTGTCAGAGGATGTCAAACTGCTGCCTGCGCTCACTGTGCTGGATGTAAGTGCCGTTATGGTAGGGCTGTACTCTCTGCGGGAGGTGGGAGAACATCATCTTCAGTCTTTGGTTTCCATTTCCCTGCAGTGGTGGGTGTGTAGAAGTGGCTCCACTCTGTTCTCAGGATAAAGAAAACGATTCTATGATTGTTAGGGATCACTCTGCTGACATACCGGTTTACACACTGGTAGTGGGTACTGTTCTGTGGGAAGACCTAGGAAGTTTTGTTATGGACAGTGAAGGAAGAGCTGTTGCTGGGTGCAGCCACTTTTCCTGCGCCTCCCACCTCTCCCCTCCTTTGTATCTGTCTCAGCGTTTACTGCCGATCAAGTAGAATTTTGCCAGATTGGCAGTTGCAGTGCTGCTGTTGGTAACTGCTGTGTGTAGCTGTTAGAATCACAGAATCACAGGATGGTTTGGGTGGGAAGGGACCGCTAAAGCCCACCCAGTCCAACCCCCCTGCAAGGAGCAGGGACATCTCCAACCGGATCAGGTTGCTCAAAGCCCCGGCCAACCTGGCCTGGAACGTTTCCAGGGATGGGGCACCCACCGCCTCTCTGGGCAACCTGGGCCAGGGTTCCACCACCCTCAGTGTAAAAAATGTTACTTGTATACAAAATTATTTTTTGTATTAGGTTAGTTTGATTTGTTTCTGGGATAGGGGAAGAAGATCTGCAAGATACAAATTAGTAACTATTCTAAAAACTTTTATTTTCTAGGTGCATGACAATCAGCTGACATCGCTTCCTTCTGCTTTAGGACAATTAGAAAATCTTCAGAAACTTGATGTCAGGTAAGTACATGTCCCAAAACTGGAACATGGGAAATACTGCAGTGACTTTCACGGTGTGAATACGAGATTGCAGTTCATCAAGAAAATTAATTTCAGATTTTTGACTAGAGAATATTGGTATATTGAGAATCATAAGTTTTGCATTAATACTAATGATCTTAGGTTTGTTAAAATTATTTTCATTGATGTTCAAAGTCACAGTCTTGCTTGGAAGGTGAAAATGGTGGTATTTTGAATAATTGCACAAAAGCAATGTCTGCATTCACGTGCCTCAGTCTGGCAATTTTGTTTTAAAGGAACAAAATTATTTTTTGTCATGACTGATATATGTTGGAAATAATGGTATATTTCTTGTTCATGCTGGAAAGTTCATATTCTTCTGTTTACTGGAGTAATTTTGTAAGTGTGCACCAGGAGAAAGAAAGTGTGCTGCCACTGTGTGTGTGAGCCACATAAAACAACAAAAAAAAGATCTAGCTGGAATATTGTAAATTCAGATGAGGATTAGAAGTATTCTTGAACAAACGAACAGACATAATTAATTTATCTCAGGAAATGAGTTCGTTGTAGAGAGCTGTGACGGCTGTAGGAGACAGACTTTTCTTAAAGGTGGCGATATCCGGAGCCGCAAGCGTATGCGCCTGCTGCAGCGTGGGGATGTTTTGCCGAAGCCTGTCTCGCTGCAGATGTGATTACTGGTTAGTCCGTGCCAGCGAGCCGTATCCAGCGTGTCTGATGCTGAACGTGCCTCCTCCTTGCTCCGGGGTCTGAAGAGTTTGTGTTTCCACAGGCCGTGCGTGGCTGGGGTAGTGCGGCCGATGCAAGTGGTGTAGCTCTAGCTCGGGTGTAACAGAAGTGTTCGGTGTGCGGTGATTACTTACTAATTGCCTTTTCCCTTTGTCTTCCCTGTCTTGGCGCTAGCCACAACAGGCTGAGCAGTATCCCAGACGAGCTGATGCAGTTGTCCCATTTGAAGAGCCTTCTTCTTCAGCACAATGAGCTGAGCCGCTTGCCGGATGGATTTGGACAGCTTGTCAATTTAGAAGAATTAGTAAATTACACCTTTTTGAAAAATACTTCTTTGTGCAGAAAGGCTGATTTATCTGTGCTTTACTACTGCTAATTAAAAACCCGCAGCTTAGACAGCAGAGCTTTGTGAATATTCTACTGACTTATCTAGGTTGTCAGTTATTGCATGGGGGGGGGTTGTTTGTTTGAAACCAAGTTTTGCTCTTGGTGTGCCAAATATTTTAAGAAAAAATCAAATCCTTTGTGATCTGTCGGTCGTGGGAGACTTGTTTCTTCTGTTCACATTTCTGCCAGGGAGATCCTGAAGATGTCAGCTATCTAATTTTAATGTTCTGCCAGTAATTAACTTCGCAGTAGCGGTACCCGTGGGATGTTTTAAACATCTCTATTTCTAACCTCTCTCTCTCTTTCTTTTTTTAATATTCAGGATGTGTCCAACAATCGTCTCACAGACATTCCAACAAGTTTTGCTTTGCTCGTTAACTTGGTGCGACTCAATTTGGCTTGTAACCAGCTCAAGAACCTGCCTGCAGATATCTGCGCCATGAAAAGTAAACGAGTTTCCTCAGATTATTGAATGCCATACAGCCAGTTCTGGAGTTATATGTGTAGTCATATAATGCGTATCATTCAGGATTTTGAAAATACATTCTTAAAGAGTTAACATGGTCTCAAGAATATTAGGTTAGAATTATTTAAAAAAAAATCAGCTACAGCTACTGTATATCAAACTTGAGTCCTCTTATGGCTCGTATTTCTTGAGAAATGGAACCCAGAATTATCAGAAGAGTGTAAGGATTAATATTGTTCCGCTTAGACATTATTAGCCTTAAGACTGCAATAAGAAATTTGACAATCTTTTTTATTTATTACATATTTTGAGTGGAAAATAAAGCATAAATGAGAGAAATTATCGGAGAGAAAAAAAACCCCATGAATTAGAGAGTGATAAAACTGACCTCTAATATTTGAAGGTTAAATGCCAAGCTGACTAGTGGTTGATATGAAATGCACATTTAACAGCTGTGGCAGATACACAGGAGCGGGTGGTAGACTGCCAGCTTTTATAAATGCTGTAAAAATTACCTGCAGATCTTTCTGAGATGGTCTGCGATATCAGACCCTTTCTCCTTCCCTCCGTCCCGTACTCTGAACAAGAGCTACTGTCCGGCAGCATCACTGAAAGCGTTCCAGAATGAATGAAAAAGTTGTCTTGTTTTGAGAAGTGTTGATACGAACTGATCTGATTTCTTCCAAAATTCCAATCTGCAAAATGTTGTTAGATTTATTTTAAAAACCCGTGTATTTATGCTTCTATAGAAAACAGCTTTAATTTTCTGTTATTTTTCTGTTTGTCGCTGGCACGCTTACATCTATAGGCTTAAGACAACTGGATTGTACTAAAAACTACCTGGAAACCGTACCTTCTAAATTAGCGACTATGGAATCTTTAGAACAGCTTTATCTGAGAAAAAATAAATTACGTTCCCTACCAGAATTTCCCTCATGCAGATTACTGAAGGTAAGGTTTGACGTGGTTGGTATACTGTAAAAGTATTTGCTGTAAACTTTTAAAATAAACGACTGTTCCTTTAAACAAATCTTAGTGAATTGCTGTGATCAAAAGTTTATAATTCTGTGTGTGGAACTTAATTTAGTACATCCCCAGTTGCAATTACTCTTACTGTCCACACTGGTCATTCTTCAGGTCATTTGGAAGACAAATCTGCAGCAGTACTCTCGGATTTGGAAAATAAAATAAATACTTAGAAGAGGAATGACTGGAAAAGTAGATCTAATATTGCCTGCCACAGCTATTTTTTATCTCCAGGAACATTTTCTTGATAAATTTACTTTGTTCACTCTCATTTTTTTTTCTTTGTAACTGCTGAGAAAGTATACCTTTTTTTTTTTTTCCTTTTAACATAGTCAGGTCTTCCAAGTATTTTATAGCCTTAATTCCTGACATGTTTCAAATTGAAGATCGCCTGCCTCGGGGCTCCAGAAATTTGTTACTCAGTTATGAAAAATGATTAGGCCAACCGATTGCCCAAATCACTGTGCTGTTTCCAGTGACCAAATCCATCAAAGAATGCAGGTATCTTCATAGTCCTGCATAACTCTGAACTCAGCAGTTAAAATCCCAAGCTATTTTAGCATTTTCTAACAAAATTTGAGTTGGTTTGGGAAGTTCAGTGTCTTAGTGCTTCCATCAGCATGCGTACACTCTTTCTGGTCTGAGGAACCGTTCAGTCTTTCCATTGTAAGTGAAATGTTCCAGTAGGGACATGGAGAGCTGCCCTCTCAGCTTCCCATAACTTGGAATTTGAGGAACTTCTTGAGTAATGAAGTCAGTGACAAGATCTTGTCAAAAGTGGAGTTAATGAGATGGAACTCAAAGCTGAGGGATCTGTGAGGGTTTCAGAAAAGCCGAGTTCAGACTCGTGTCTCTGGGTCTGTGCAGGCTTTGATATTTCATAGGCAGATGAAAGGGGATCGAGGTCTGTATGTTCTCCGCGTCCTTGTGTGTGTTTGCCAGTGCCATCGTTTAGGAGATCAGTGAGTTCTGAAGTCACTGCACTAGAGTAACACGATTGGAGTGATCTTTGTTTCCATAGGAGTTACATGCTGGTGAAAATCAGATTGAAATATTAAATGCAGAGGATCTGAAGCATCTGAATTCCCTCTGTGTGCTGGAACTTAGAGACAACAAGATAAAAGCGGTTCCTGATGAAATTACTCTGCTTCAGAAGCTGGAGCGACTTGACCTCGCCAACAATGATATCAGTAGGTAATATTAAAAACCGCGCATGTCTGTGACGGCTAATGACAACTAATTCTGTAGTTGATGTATTTCGCTTTGTAAAATGTAATTTAAGAAGGACTCATTCATAAAATGAAGGAACCCTTTCTCTATGACCAAACTATGCCCTTCTTAAAGGTAATATATTCTGTATCCTTTTGTTTGAAACTGAGCTTCAGAGTACCGGGCCACCTGACAAACAGTTGCAAATTCTTTAGGATTTGTTTGGAAGCTGCTCTGCAATGAGTTGTTTCCCTTTGCAGGTTGCCTTACACATTGGGGAACCTTCCTCAGTTGAAATTCCTGGCGTTGGAGGGAAATCCTTTGCGAACCATTCGGAGAGACCTTCTGCAAGTAAGCGCTGTGGGCAGTGTGGTTATGTCGCGTATGTACGTTAGCCAAACTGTGTAGCCAGAGCATTAAGAAAAATATAAACCATCCAGATTTCAAGTAGCCTGTGCAATTGTAATCCGTCTCTTTTGTTTGTGTGTGCTGTGATTTGGGTGCTCTTTCCACTGGAATCCGATGCGGTGCATAAGATCATGAGGGCTGTGAAGAGGAGGTTGTTGCTTTCTAGGAGTTGTTTCTGATTCCG
The DNA here is from genome assembly GCA_011801015.1 of Ardeotis arabs. Taxonomy (NCBI): domain Eukaryota; kingdom Metazoa; phylum Chordata; class Aves; order Otidiformes; family Otididae; genus Ardeotis; species Ardeotis arabs. The sequence continues at coordinate 111,229 of JAAGAY010136666.1, read as the reverse complement.
TACAGAAGCTGTAATGCAAATTGCAATGGAGCAATGGATGCCTGGGGAAAAAAGGATAATCCCGTTGCAGTCACAGCTCATTGCAGTGCTAGGCGAGTACTTTACACCCAGCTTTTCCTAGATGAGCATGAATTTCTGTTTTTCATTTCCTACTTGCCTGAATTAAGGACCTAGGATTGGATTTCCAAGGCGTATTTGATGGCAGATGCATTTTGAGCAAAGACAAAATGATGTGCTACGGTTTCTTGTGGCTGACCTACACCTCGGGTCTGCGTGCTCTCTGCAGGTAGCCAGCAAAGCGAAGGTGTGAGTTGTGCATGAGCAAACAAGTACCTAGGGCAGCAGGGAGGCTGGAGTGGGGGCACTGCTGCTGTAGAATTCCCTTTTATTTTTTCCCCAGCAAGTCTCTCTTCTCCTTGGTGGAATACATTACTTCTTTCTGTGCTTTTGCCAGTGATATAAAATAAAAGTTTACGAAGCACTGGGATTCTCAAAAAAAAATGCTGAAGGCTGTCTGTTGATATGAAATTTTGTAATATCTGTCAGAAGAGGGAAAACATTCTGTATCTGATTAGATGAGGATTGTACGCACTAAATTAATGAGCAGGGGTTCAGTGGGCGGAAGTCAGACATGATTCCAGAGTTCAGAGCTGGTCTAAAATGTGCGTGCGGAGAGGTGTGAGTGCAGGCTGCCTGGCTACTTTAGTTCTGGTGTTCCCCAGCTTCTGAGGGTTTGCTCTCTTGCAAAGGTAAGAGCATAGGTGTGCGTGATTCCTTGTGTGTGTTACACACTTGCAGCGAACGAGAGGTACACGGATTGCATTATGGCCTTGGGTACTTCCACCGTCTTGCTCCGTTACCAACACTGTGAACCCATGTAACTGGGACCGTAGACACCTGACTCGATTTTTTTCCACTTGATTTAGAGGAGTAATGGATAAAGCTTGTAGGGTTCCCCAGGCACTTGCTGGCAGCAGGTGGATACTGAGATTAAGGACTGGCAAGGACTGGGGGATAAGTATAGCCTACCGGGCACAGATTCCCCCCTTGTCCATCCCTGCTCCGTCTCGTCTTTTCCTGTTTTTCAGGCCTCCCACGCCAGTCCCAAACCTGTTCTTGTTTCTTGATGAATTTCCAGTTGATTCCTGTTAAATCCTTGTCTCTTCTTTTTGCCTAACATAGTGTCTCCTGGCTGTTGAGCTCTGTCTTATCTGCTTTCCTCACCATGCAAGCCACGTGACTGTTACTCGGCTTTCTGTCTGACCTCCACCTTTTCCTTAAAAGATTCCAGGTTCTTCCATATTGGCTTCTCTTGTCGTGCTCAGCTCTGTACATGCCACGCCTGCAGTCAGTCCCAGTCTCCTCCAGCCTCTCTTTCTCAGTCTTTTGTCTTCTGTTTCTGTCGTCTCACCAGGTTCCTTGTGAGAGTTTGTTCCTTTCCCGCTTCCATGTTTCCTTCATCCCCTTCACATCAGTCAGTTTCTTATATAGCTGTCAGCTAGAACGTGAAATGTTAATCTCTAGTCAACGCTTCAGGTCAGTCCCTGGTTTTAAAGCATCAAGGAGAAGCATGTAAAATTGTAAGGAAAACATAGCTTTATCATGAAAGCTGTGGATGAGATTATGCTTGGTTACTCATAGCTTATGCAGATAGTAACTGTGTTTGACCAGGAGAAGTTGCTATGAGAGGCTCGAAAGTCAATTCTTTGGAGAATCCAGCTCTTAAATATCCACCCAAATTATGTAAACTGTAGTGTTTTTCTCAGAGTTTGTGATTTTGGACATAAAAAGTTACCGGAACACTGAAGAGTCAGCTTCCTTGACACATTTTAAATTTCTTCTGCAAAGCGTAATTGCGCTAGAAGTTTTCAAAGAGAAGATTAAGTTCATTTGAACATTTTTTACTTGCTTTTGGAACTGGCTAACTACTGTAGGTAAAAAGCTACAACTGTGGAGCCTGAGGTAGTGACACAGGATTGGAAATTTTCAACCGGAATAAATAAACAAAATTGTCAATGAGCAAGTTCGTAAGCTGCTGCCAAGGGGTTTTTCTGTGGGAAGCGTTGGGTGGGTGTCGTAGTCAGCAGTGCTGTGGGCTCTGAGTGACCGGCGCTGTCGTTCTGCGCTGTCAAACAGCTGTGCAAATGCTGGCCGGCAAATGCTTATTGACTTTTGTTTGCTTGTTTTTTAAAGAAAGGCACCCAGGAACTTCTGAAATACCTGAGAAGCAAAATCCAAGGTATGTTGCTCTATTGCATTTTAAATAATCTTCTTTTCTCAAGTCTTAAATTTTAAGACAGAAAGTAGGCAAAATGACTGAGTTCACTAGTGATGTTAAATATAATCTGGCAATGATTATGCTGTACTTAAATGGCAAAAGAAGTGCTTAACCTCTTAATTTAGAAGGGATCTTGATGATACATGAAGGCAACTTTTATTGAGAGTGGTACGTGTGAGTTTTCCTCTTTGTGAGTTCTCTCTCCACCTGCCAGATGATGGCAGTATTAATTAGATTACTGCCGCCTATAAAGTTGCCTCAGAATGTCAGGTTCCGTGCAAATCTGCCATAATAACTTGACAAAAATTAATTGCTGCTAGAGTACATACTCAGAAGCTTATCTGATGAATTATAATAGATAATATAATTGTGGATAACAAAATTAGCTGAAGTCTTGTGCGTACAGCAGTGCCTATCGTTTTACCCTACCTGTTGCAGCATCTGCGTTGGAGCTGAACCAGCGGCAGTCCTGTTTCTGTAGAGGTTTAAACTGGGAAAAAGCCTCTCTTTTCCCTTGTTTTTGACCTTTTTGCCCTTTGTTAATGAAAGGATAACTAGTTGGGGTTGGGTGCCGTTATTAGTAGACGCTTACTCATGAGTGCTGCGGAATTTCCTTGGAGTTCTGTTCCATTTCTTTTAGTGGAAGTTGGATTTCTCGTACTTCTGGCTGAGCTTCACCCCGCTTACGTGTGTGTGAATCCCTGGGGTGTGGTGCCGCAGCTCAGAGGTGCAGAGCAACGCTTTTCGTCTCTGGCATTGCTTAAACCTTCAAAGTACCCTTGCCATGCCCGTAGCTTTTCCGCCTGGATTGTAGGTAGTGATCAAAAGGAGCTCTGTAGAGGAGGGCGTGATGAAGGTGCCTATAAATATTAATATTTTAACTCTGACTGTGGTCACATTTGCTGCTCTGGATGTCAGGGATCTGGATCGTCACTTCCAGCCCTGTTTGCCAGAGTTCCCAGCTCCCCATCCCTTGGAGCCTGCTGCTTAACGTGGCGGCTTGCTACCGCTAGCGTAACATCTCCATTGCTTCCTGACCTGTTTCTTCAAAATCCAAGTCAGCCCCTCTCCTCTCCGCGCCCCCTAAAACAAAACAACCCAGAAACACAAGATTACAAAAAAAAGAAAGCTTTTGAAATAATCAGATTGTGTGCAATTGAGGAAGAGTGAAAAAGGGTGATGGCTGGTGACCGGGGACACGAGGCCGCTCCGTCCAGGCCGTTCGTCACCGCGTCTGGCTGCGGCCCGTGGTTTGTGTGACTGTACATCTGTGACCCCCAGATGAGGGAACCGGCCCAAACCAAGAGCCTCCTGTCACGGCCATGACTCTTCCGAGTGAGTCCAGGATTAACATGCACGCCATAACTTCACTGAAATTATTGGAATATAGGTATGTCTTTTGAAATACTACCTATTGCTGAAGTTGTAAGAACACTTTCCAATTTTTTCCTTTGGTTTTTTTTTTTTTTCTTCATGATATATACCGAATGTCTGCAAATCCTGCTGCATTTGTGCATTTTTCACTTTAATTTGTGTGCTCAGGAATAGGCAGATTTGAATTGGAGGGCTTTTTAATTACTGCTTTGTACTACCAAATATTTTACAGTAACATTCCTTTTAACTCACTGAAATGCTTAATGCCATCAGGCGCTTTTAGTACCTTTTAAACTTCCTCAGCAGTTTTCAGTGAGTCTCAGAACATCTTGCGGTAGGTGAGTGTCTCTTCAGTTCTTTCTTAACCGTAGCCAAGTTCGGCTGGGCAGAAACCCCGTTTGCTGAGAGCTGCGGGGTGAAACGCGCAGCCCTGCTGAGAGCTGGGACGCGGGGCGGTCCTGGCTGTGGTGAAAGGGCTGGGCTGGCTCTGTCCCCAGCAGGTTCAGGAGCTGTGACCCCGGTTCCACGGCCCCGTGCTGAGCTGAGTGGGGGAACCCTGGTCAGAGCCAGTCCTGCCAGGCTGTCTGGCCCGCTGTGCAGCACGCAGGTGTGGAGGTAGGGACGTCACTCAGCTCTTACCCAATTTTCTTCAGCAAGATTCCAGGTGTCATCGCCCACTGCGATGGTGGCTTTCTGATTAGCAGTCCTTCAGGGAGTTCAGGGTGTAGGTATTTATGTGTCCATTCCACTGCTCATCTTTTCCTAAGAGAAAATGAAAATGTACTGTTGATAAGTAGGAAATGCCGAACGTGTTTGTGTTGCTCAGCCAAGTGCTTGTCATTGCTCAGCGAGAAACAGGCCGCTGCGATTCCTGACGAAATGTTCGATGCCGTCAGGAGCAATCCTGTCACCACGGTCAACTTCAGCAAAAACCAGCTGACTGAAGTTCCTCCAAGGTACTTTGTAAAGGACATTCTCTGTTTGTAACCTTCTTTTCCACTTCTGTTCCTCAGGATTTTGTGTTTCTCCTAGCGAAGTGTATTGACGCTTCGTGCCGTGCGTGTGGGCGCTCACACGCGCAGGGCGGTGCGTTTCTAGCGCAGGCGGCGTGCAGGGGGTTGTTGATGAGCGTGAGGAGTGCAGCACAAAGCAGCGTGGCTGCGTACGGGGCGCTTGCATTACGCTTGTTTTGCGGCTTGCTTTGCTGAGCGTTGTTGAAATGGATGAGAGGAGGCTGATGTGACTTCTGATAACGAGAACAGTGTACTTAGCGGTGTGCTGAACTGCAGCGTGCTGCTGTTTCCCCCACAAACCGCCTTGTTCTGGTGAAGATAGCTGTGGGATGCTGCACTTCGGTAGGCAATAGCTCTGCGACAGCTGAGGTCCTATTTAAATGCAGTTTCTTCAGGTGGCGTAGTTGTTTGTGGGGTTTTTCATCAAGGCAGCCTGACCATTTCATTTTCTGCGCCTCTTCTCTTGGCGGGTTTTGTGTCCCATCGCACAGCAGTTGATATTTTTGCGCTTGTTACTTCACCCTCAGCCAAGGGAACTCTCTCTGCGGGCGCTAACGGGAAGAAATAATCTTTCTGTGTCGGGAGGAAGGTTATCGCGGCTCCTGTCGCCCAGGACCCTCCTGAGGGCTGGTCTTTAAGGACACCGCCGCGTCTGTGGGGGTGACTCATTTCCGTGCGTGGACCCAGGTGTGCTGAACGTTTCACCTCTAGCACACAGCACTCGCAGAGGTGCCATCTCCTTCTCACAGAAAAAAATCTGTTTCCAGCACAATTGGTAGTAAATCAGTTTAGAGAGAGAACGCGTGTGCCTGCCGTGCTGTTTCGCTGTGTTAGGCCGTGGCACCCACTGGGGGGAAGGGGTGGGCGTGCGGCTGCGGGCGCCGGGGCGTCGGGCGGCAGTCCAGCCGGGAGAGGCGCGTGTGGGCCTGTGTGGTAACATTTCCTCTCCTGGTAACTTGAGAAAAGGGATTCTGAGCTTTGTCTCTACCTCCAGTCTGACTCCAGGACAGGCAGCTTCCGCGGGGGAAGGGTCCCTTACCTTCGCTCCACAAAACTGCTTCTGAAGTGTCAAGAACCATAGAGTGTCCTTGGTTTGTAGAATGAAGCAGGTTCTTTTCAGCAACCGAGAAGCTAACGTGAGCTTACACACCAGAAGTATTTTCATGTTGGGTTTCAGGATTGCGGAGCTGAAGGACTCGCTTTGTGATGTCAGCCTCGGCTTCAATAAAATCTCCTCTGTCTCCTGCGAGCTCTGCGTGCTCCACAAACTGACACATTTGGATATCAGGTTTGTGACGTGGGTCGCACTGCCTTTCTGGGTACCTTGTTTTTGTGCCTTTTCAAACCAGCCATCTGTTACAGTGGAATGGCAGTACTGAAATAATGTTTCACGTCCCAAAATGCCTCCCTGACAGTTGAACGAGCGGCAGCTCGGAAGGAGCAAGCGGCCTAGATTTAGGCGTTGGTTAAAGAAAACCAGAAAAAGCAAGTGGACAAGCTCTGAGACAGTAACATACCTGTGCCTGGAGAGACCCCAGCGAGGGGCCGCCGAGGTGCTGAGGGGACCGCAGCGTCTCTGCTGCGAGGGAAGGCTGGGAGAGCTGGGCCTGCCCGGCCTGCAGCAGAGCCGGCTCAGGGGGTCCCACTCCTGTGAGACCTGCAGGGAGGGCGCAGAGGGGATGGAGCCAGGCTCTTCCCGTGGAGCCCAGGGACAGGGCAGAGGCCATGGGCACACACCGACACGCAGGAGGGTCCCTGTACGCAGCAGGAACACTTTTCCACTGCGAGGGTGACCAAGGGCTGGCACAGGTGGCCCAGGGAGGTGGTGCAGTCTCCATCCATGGAGGTGTCCAGAACCCAACCGGACACGGTCTGGGGGCTCCTGCTCCGGGGGACTGGACCTGATGAGCTCCAGAGGTCCCTGCCGGCCCCCATCAGTGCCGTGTGTGCTGCTGGTGGAGGAGTCAGGCTGCAGGTTGCAGAAATGGGTGGGGGAAGGAGGCTGAGTACGTCAGTGATGAAGGATTTAGGGCTAAGCCTGCGCATCTTCTACCGAGTGGTGTTTATTTTCCTGCACTGGCTCTTGGTCACACGCAGAAGTACCCTGTTGGGCCTTAGAAGCCCCTGCTTTCCTTGTATTGGAGAAGCTTCTGAATGGGTTCTGTGGTGGGACGCAGTGGGGACGGCAGCCGTGAAGGTGTTTGGTAGAGCAGTCAGGTCCCGGGCTGCGTGCGGTTCGAGCAGGTTTTGTTATCCTGCCGAGTCCCTTGGCGCCGGGATCCGGGCAGTCTGGTGAGCTGGCCTCGGAAAGCCCGGGAGCTGGACGGCCAGCCGGGGCTGGAGAGCTGTGAGGTCCTTCGAAACTCCCGGGAATCTTGAGGACAGACTGAAATCTCCTGCTGGCAGGAACGAGAATGCAAACCTGGCTGGCAGAGTGAGCGTGGGCCCGACCCTTTGCGCAGCAGTTGCCTGGTGCAGGACAGCACGGCAGCAGTGATGGGTGTGCGCGCTCCGGCGCGGGGGGTCTTAACTACAGCCTGGCAGGAGTTGTTGGTGACTATTGTTTGTCTGCCTTTGATACAGAAACAACTTTTTGACATCTTTACCTGAGGAGATGGAGGCGCTGAGAAGACTGCAAGTAATAAATCTGTCTTTTAATAGGTAAGCGACTATTTAGGGTTTTGGTTTTTTTTTTAAATACAATAATACAAAGAAGCAGGCTGAATTCAATAGGCTTTTTCCCGTGATGTGAGAAGGAGGAGGCACAAATGGGATTAAACCATTTTGTGACCAGTTTATCAGCGCATGGATAGCGCCAGGGCTGCCCTTGGCGTCCGTAATACAGCGGTTCCGGCTGATGGGAAGCCGTGCGGGGAGCGGTGGGCAGGAGCAGCCGCCTGAGTCCCATCTGCGGCCGCTGCTGGCAGCAGGGACACCGGCGCGGGCTGGCAGCTCTGCCCCTCCTGGGCCGGCAGTTGTAGAGGTGCTGAGCGCTCGCTGAGCACCTTTCGTTCAGCTTGCTGCGCGCGGGGTGAGATGGTGGGTGTGCTCTCCTTTCAGAGCAGCGTGTTGAAACGTTTCCCTTCAATGAACAAAGCCAACGTGCCGTCTGATTTTAAAAGCTGCTGCTTTTTGGAATGCCCCGTGTCTGAGTTTGAGGGTTCTCCTCCTCTGTCTCCTGAAGGTTCAAAGCGTTTCCCAGCGTGCTGTACCGCATCCTGGCCCTGGAGACGATCCTGCTCAGTAACAACCAGGTGGGGTCCGTGGACCCGCTGCAGCTGCAGAAGCTGGAGAAGCTGGGCACGCTGGACCTTCAGAACAACGACCTCCTCCAGGTGCCCCCCGAACTCGGGACCTGCCAGTCGCTGAGGTGCGTGGCTGAGGGGGGGAGCGGGTTTGTGAAGAGCTGCTGTGACTGGTTCCTGCAGGGCTCGCGTGCTCAGAGGGGCTGCTGGGTGGCAGCGTGTTCGCTCGCAGGCCTCGGTGCTCCAGAAGGGTCTCACCAGGTGTAAAGCAATGCCGCTTTGTCCGCATTGCCCCGGAACTGTGGGAGCTGGGGAAGGGGGTCAGTGATTTTTAACACACCCAGCAGCGTGGTGGCGGTGCAGCTCCCGGGCAGCGCGGCAGGTGAGCCGTAGCACTGCCTGCCAGTTCAAACCTTTCGCCCCTGCGACTCGCGTTGCTGTAGAGGAGCCGGGATGTCACACTCCAATAACGGAGCCGGAGAGGCGACTGCGCGCAGCCCAGCGTGTTGCACCTCGGAGACAACAATTACCCATGAGTATCTCGCATGTCAAGGACAGCTAATTGCTGGTCCCTGCGGTTTTCCCCTCTAAAGACACTTTCCAGAGGGACTTCAAAAATACCAACAACTAAACCACCCCCACTCCGCGGGCAGACTCCCCCGGGGGTGTGTGTGCACCAGAGGCGCGCGCCAGCAGCCGAGCTGGAGGGTGCAGCGTTGCAGCTCAGCAGCGCAGCTCTGGCACAGGCTTGCTGCTGAAGTAGCGTGTGTCTGCAATAGGATACTGCCCTGATCTGGTAGCACCAATTAAATGCAGATGTCGCTAACGAAGGTAAGTTAGCATGAACTAGGGAAGCAGAATTAAAAGTCTTTTAGTAGAACAGGATAGGAATTACTTATGAAATTGAAAAGATTTAAAAAAAAAAAATCTATATGCAGTGTAGGAACGTGTTGGTACAAGGAAGAACCTTTACCCGGGTACCTGAAGCTCTCTGTTTCTCTAGGACACTCCTGCTGGAGGGAAACCCCTTCCGCACTCCCCGGGCTGCCGTTCTGGCAAAAGGAACGGCTGCCGTGCTGGAGTATCTGCGGAGCCGAATTCCTGCGTGAGCCGACGTACCAGTGAGCTGCTGTCCTGTCCGACCACGAGCCGTAAGGTTTTCCTGCCGTCTCCTCCTCCAGCTGGGCGCTGAGGGGGCCGTGAGGGGCTGGTGATGCTGGCTGGGGTTTGCATGCTGGGGAGGAACTCACCTGGGAAACGTTCTCCGCCCGGGCTGTGTGGGTCAGCGGGCAGGTTAAAATACCACCGGCTATGTTTACACTTTTTGTAATAAAGACTGCTGTGAAAGCTGCCTTCAGTAAGGGTGACCTTTTTTTTTCTACAATTAAGCTGGTTTGAAAAACCAGCAGGTGCTGCAGGAGGGCAGACAGGGGGCTGGGAGCACCGGGCTGAGGCACCTGCCGTGCTCCTGGCACTCCAGCAGCGTCAGCCCTTCCTCCCAGTCCTGCGCTCTCCTCTCCTGTCAGCAAACATCATCTGACGTGGTCCCGGGGTGTGCCTGGTGCTTCCAACTGCAAACTGCTGCCTGCTTCGCAACTTAAAATAAAGAAAAAGCTTTCAAGTAAAAGACATCCTTGGTGACAGGCACAGAAATACGCCTCACGCGTTGTTCAGCCTCCAGCTGAAGGCTGCCAGGCTGGGCGGCCCTTCTGTGGTGCGTGTTTATGAGAAGCACGTGCAATGAGCGCGTTTACCTCGCTCCACCTTTCTGTAACAGCAAAGTTTAACGCGGGGCAAAGTTAAACTTTCCAGGTTCTCATCGTGTTCAGCATTAACGCAGCACACACGCACTCGCCCTCGGGCTTCAGATTCCGTGAGCACCTTTCCCCAAGAGCGAGGCCGAACGGCAGCTTACACTCGGCTGCACTGGACCCTCACCGGCCCCCCCATCCCGTTAAGGACTGACCCGAACCCCAGCACGGCTGGTGCCACCGGGACCTGCTGCAGGGACCGGCCCGCGCTGGGGAGAGAGGCTGCGGGGGCGGCGGGGGGGAGGGAAGGGTAAGGAATTCCCTGCTAAAACCCCGGGATGTGGCTTTGTGCAGAAAGGATGGGGGCGTGTTTGGGCTGCAGCGGGCTGGAGCTGCTCCGCAGTTACTGGGGTGACGGCGCTGCGGCTGCTCTCACCCCCACCCCTCGCTGGGTTCCCCGGGGTGTTTGTACCCCTCCCCAAAGCAGCACCCCCCAGCTTTTCCTTTGATGTCCCACCAGTGGCTGCGGCTGGCCACGGGCAGCGGCTCAGCTGTCAAGCCTCTGACGTACCTGGAGACGAGCGGCAGCCTCTCCCCCAAACCCCGCGGGGTTTCTGGTCGGTGCAGCAAGCGCTGCTGAAGCTGCACGGCAACCGAGGCGCGGGACGGTGCGGTACCTGGAGTCCGCACCGCGTCCAGGGAGACGCCAACACCCGACGCGCGTCCCGTCACCTGCGGAGCAGCCGCTTGGGAACCCTCTCACACTCTCCAACAGTAAAAGCTGACAAAGATGAATTACAATAAGGTGACGTTTTTATTATTTATACAATAAAGAGACTTTTAAATGTTATTCAAAACACTTTTTTAAATACTGAAAAAGTTGGGTACACCAAAGCCGAAAAATGGCTCTGCTATACGCTGCACAGCATCGGTTCCGTCCCTGTAGGTCTCTTATGTACAGAAGCGGCTGCAAAATGCGTTGGACGCACCACGTGCGCCTGGCGGCGAGGGGCCGCGTGAAGGAACCCGAAGGATACAACCTGCGTGTGCAAAGTAACCAGCGCGCTCAATCCATAGATCTAAAATAGAGCTCCGAAGGACCTTTTCACACATAAAATGAAGCAGCTTTCAAGTTCAGTAAGTCTTTATACTGCAAAAACCATGAAGTACATTCACAATCTATGTTAATAAAGTAGTAAATATCTCCTCATTCAGCCTTATTTACATGAATACTGTAATTAAACTGAAAAGTACAGTTATCTGTAATATAGCAATCTTTTAACACATACAAAAATGACCATTTTCTGTATATAATTTAAGCTCAAAATCACAATTTTCTCAAAATATTAATTACAATACAGCCATCTCCATCATAATTAAACATGTCTTTTATAAAATGGTAAAATTTTAGTAAAGTAAGCTGTTGGTTCTGACCTGGCTACAGTACTCACAAGTAGAAAACGGAGGGGCCGGGAGCGCTGGCGGTGCGGGGGGGGGCAGAGCCACGCGTGCCAGCACCCAGACAGAGGAGGCCCCCGCTGGCAGAGGTGACGCCTCTCGTGCCGCGGGGCGGTGGCCGGGGCGGCGGTGCTGCAGGAAACGCCTTACGAGGGCCGCGGGAACTCTGGCGCAATGCAATGATGTCACTCACTTCCAGAATATTTGCTGGGATTGTCCAGGAAGAGGGCTGGCAAAAGGCTTTTTTTTTTTTGTTTTCTTTTTTTAAGAGAAACTATTTAAACTCTATGAGTTTAAACACCATCTTTTGAAATTCGCTTTTCCATGCACGCTGACGTTCGCCGCGGCGCGCGGGCGGCCTGGCCTCTGGCTGCCCCTGCGGTGCCGCACACGGGGCCTGACACCCCCACCACCACGGTGTTCAACCAAACCAAACCACACCACACCACACCACACCACCAGTTAACTCCTATCCTATCCAAACTACTGGCCTGAAAGTTGTATCATTGCACGGTGTCCCACTCACGCGGGCAGGAACGACACGTGAAATAACTCCTTACGCCCGGCTGCCTGGAAATGAAGTGGTGCGCTTGTGCGCTCGCTTAAAATTCAGTTTTGTGAAGGCAGAAGGCTGGGGGAAGAGCGCTGAGGCGGGATGGGTAGGGAAGCTCAAACTTCAGCTAAAACTGTGCTCAGGTGGAAATCCTAAATGTACAATCCCACCGGTCACAAATGCCGCCCACGGGTCGCACCGCCACAGAGGTTTCCCACCCCGGGCCTGGCCGTGAATTTGGCGGATGGAGACGTGTGCCAAATCCTGGCTCCGTTCCACAGCGCTCGCCCGGCTGCGGGGCCAGGGCCAGCGCCGCGGCGAAGTGCCTGGGCCCTAACCCTCCGCCCGGCAGCAGCGAGCGCTCCGGAATGAACCCCCCAGCGCCCTGGAATCGACCCTGGGCCGCTCGCCAGCCTGGATGCTGCGCGCGGGCAGCCTGGAAGGTGCGGGCGTTGTTCCACCCTGGCTTTGCAGTTACGGTTGCACACACCTCTACCAGACACGCACAGCTATCTGCACGCTCTAGAAACAGGCTCTTGGCTTTCGACTGCACCAGGTGATGAAATGCTGTACCGCACGCCAGAGAGGTTTAGCCTGTCTTCACATCCAGAGGGCTCACCAGCAACCGCACCCCAACCTCCTGAGCACGGCACGCTGCCGTTTGCAGTTAATTTTTGGCTCACAGAGAGCGATGGTGTCCTGTGACACAGTGAGACCACGCTCCGGGTGTTCCTGTACGAGCTGAAAATACGGCTATCGCAGCAGCGTTGCCGAGGTCTCCTCACTCCGCCCTAGGAAGGCCTCACTCCCAGTGAATCCCTGGAAATCGCTGTGTGTGCTGTCCTGCGGACGCACTGCTCACAGCCCTCGGCGCTCGCCGTCCCCTGGTGCTCGCCGTCGCCTGGCGCTTGGCGTTGTCCTGCCCGGGTGCCCGCGGCCCTGCACCGGCCCCGTCCCCGGCTCAGGGGCTAACGTAGTGCCGTGAGACACGGTAACAGACATGGACACAGGAAAAATTATCTCGGAAAACATCAAAACAGAGGTGAAATGATCGCTACCACGAACAACTGGCTTTTAAAGACCAGAGTTTATCAACACCCAACACAGGCTGCAAGCCGTGAGCGGGAAACGGGGGAATCCCTGGCTGGGGAGTCCTGCAGGCCTGCGGGGGCCTGGGCTGAGCTTTGTTCTCAAGATAAGAACACCGTTTTGGAAGCAGTTTTTTTCATTCCTTTTTTTTTTTTTTCTCCTCCCTATCTCTTCCTTTTTTCCCCTGAAGAGCTGCCTTGTAACAAGCCTGCAGAAACCACACGGGCTCCTCCCGGCCTGGCCGCTGGGTCTGGGCACGCTGCGTGCTCGGCCCGGCAGTCGGCGACGGGAACGCGGGGGGCGCAGGAACGGGAGCTCTGGCACCGACCGTGAGCTCCTTCAACCTCGTCGCAAAATGAGGATAAGGGACTCACATCCCAGGCTTCCTTTTTTAAATTGGCCCTTCCCTGAGGATCGCTGCTGAAGTGTTTATTGCATGGAAAAAGCTAAAAAAGTCGGACGGCGCGTGCCCAGCTAAGGGACCTACTGCCCTGGGGGCGCTGGTGGCTCCCACCCCGCGTCCCCCGTCCGTGTGAAACGGCCGCTGGCAGCTTCAAAAGACGCCGAGTTTGAGCGACGGCACCGTCCGCGCGGGAGAGCGGTGCTGGTTGGGGGGTGCTGAACAAGAGGAAACCGTCCGCGTTCTGAGGCCGGATCAGAATCCGGTCACCCACCCGTGGAACTCGCCTCAGGGGACCTGGCACCTGCCTCAGCACTTGCCAGACAATCACGTCTAGTGAAAGAATAAACCACCACAACGACGTGCAGGGTGTGCGGGATTGCGCCCGAGCCTACCGGAGACCTCCCAGGAAAGACGGAAGGCCCCTGCCATTTTGGAGGACTAGCACAAAAATCCTAAGTACCCCGTGAAAGCCATTTCAGTGGCTCAGCACATTAGTGTGAGCTAAACACCATTCCTGCCAACTGGAATAATAATGGCAAAAAGAAAATATTTGGTGCTTTGGGGGCAGTGACGTTAAAGCTTGGCTGCCGTGTGTTTCAGCCCAAACTCCCCCCAGCCCCGCTCTACAGCGGGTGGGAGTGAGGGCAACGTCAGGGACCTAAACGTGACACCGCACTTCATGTTGTTGTGATTCCCTTCTCGTTACGACCGATGAATGACAGCACTCAGCGATCCTGACGATGCCGCTGTGCGTTGGGGCTCACAAACTCACCATCCCGCCTACAGCGGTGGCCCCCCGCCGCGCTTTCAGAGCCGGGTGCGGCGTGCTCTGCACCATGGCATCGGGCAGCGGCACAGAGCAGAGCCGCCGTGCTCGGCGCCAGCGCTCTCCTGCCCAAAGCAGGGCCGCGGGAAGGAGCTGTAAGCGGGGAGCTGTGCTGAGCAAATGCCTGCGGGGTGCGTAACGACCGAGGCGCTGGGACCCACTGCAGCACCGCGGGGAGCTGTGCTGAGCAAACGCCTGCGGGGTGTGCAAAGACCGAGGTGCTGGGACCCACTGCAGCACCGTGGGGAGCCGTGCTGAGCAAACGCCCGCGGGGTGCGTAACGACCGAGGTGCTGGGACCCACTGCAGCACCGTGGGGAGCCGTGCTGAGCAAACGCCCGCGGGGTGCGTAACGACCGAGGCGCTGGGACCCACTGCAGCACCGTGGGGAGCCGTGCTGAGCAAACGCCCGCGGGGTGCGCAACGACCGAGGTGCTGGGCCCCACTGCAGCACCGCAGGGAGCCGTGCTGAGCAAACGCCTGCGGGGTGCACAACGACTGAGGTGCTGGGACCCACTGCAGCACTGCAGGGAGCCGTGCTGAGCAAATGCCCGTGGGGTGCGCAACGACCGAGGCGCTGGGACCCACTGCAGTGCTGCGGGTGCCTGCATCGCACTTAGAAGAGTGATTTTCTGCATGAAAAGACAAAGGCAGCTCCACAGAGGAATTCAGGTGCGTAAATTTAAGGGACCTAATTCCCATTCAACATAATGAACCTAAAACTACGTAGGTGTCTACAATTTTCTGAACACGATGTCAAATAAACCCGTATTTCTTTTGTTGAAGGGTGCTGAGGAGCTAAGAATGGAGATTTTTGCCTCTGAAATGCCATGAACGTTAGAAAAGATTCAGACGGGCTCTGCCGGAGCCTGTGTGACTTGAGGGCACGCTACAAAATCCCATCCATGTGATGGAAAACTGAAAGCTGAAAAAATTCAGCAAACAACAATCCAAACCCGAATCATGTGAGTTCAGCAAGCTTTCCAGCTTGTGGTATCAAGAAGATTTTAATTTACTGAAAACCAGGAATTATTTAAATTTACATTCTGAATATCATCAAATCATTCACTCACGCTCTAAATTTTGGGATGAGCATGGCTCACGGTGGCGTCTGGGGCCGTGCTGCCAGGCTGGCGGTACAGAAGCTTTTCCAGAGGGAACTTCCCGGGAAATGCAGCAGCGTCACTGCACACGACGGCTAACGGAACCCCGTTGGGGAGCCGAGCCCAGGGCTGCAGCTCGGCAGGGACCGGCATGCTGGCCCCCGCGCCACGGCCCGCCCGGACGTGGCTTCTCTACGCTTGCCATACAGTCAAAAAAAAAAAAAAAACCAAAGGAAAAAAAATCCAAACAATTAAAAAGTTGATGCTTCATAATAATGTAAGGAATAATTCCTGCTCTACCTCTTCACTGACTGATGTGTGATTTAATGTTCAGGTGTGGGGTGCTTTCCCTCTCCTGCCCTGTGCGCAGAGGTGGCCCCCATTACACCACCCTCTCCACCCCGAACGGAGCAAGTTCTTTCTGCACGTCCCGGAGCTACCAGGGACAGGTGAAAAATGACCGAGCCAACTCTGGGAAGCCCAAGTTCATTCGGAAACCTTGTCTTGGCCAGCCCCGGGGAAGGGGGGCGGACACACCTCTCCCTCGTGCCGAGAGCCAGGGTGCTCCGCCGTGGAGCCCGTTCCCGCAGCAGCCAGAGGTGAACGCACGGAGAGAAGAAACCAGGAGCGCAAGGGCGAGGGTGCCCTGCTCTGGATGTCCCTCTCTCGCCCCAGCTCCTCTCCGACACCCAGGCCCAAAGCAGCGGGGCGTTTCGGCGACGCCGGGGACACGCCGGCATCAGGAGAGGCGCCAGCACCGGCCGCAGCCCCGGCGCACAGCTGCTCCCAGTCTCGCCCGGCGCCACGCGCTGCTCCCCGGCCAGGCACCACATCTCCCATTAACTCCACTCCCGCTTTTCCCGAGGCCGTTACCCCAGTAAAGGACTCTGTCAAGGTTAAAGCCTCCCTGGCAGACACGGTGCAGGGGCCAGCGCGGCCTGGAGCAGCGTGACAACACGGAGCAGCGTTACGCTGGGGAACGGGGGATGTAAGTCAAGGGGCTCCGATTCCAAACGGAAAAGCCAAACAACAAAATCAGCAGCGACAGAAGAAGTTTCACTGCTCCCACCTGGCCGAACTGACTGCTCGCCCACCGCGCGTGCTCGCGTGGGACCAGCGAAAGGCGCCGAGCGGGGCAGCTAGCCGGTCCTCCTGCAGGTGCTGCCCCGGGTCCCGAGGTGACTTACGGAGTATCTCACCCTGTATAGCGACATTTTCACTGATTAATACGGAGCCAGCTATACACACTGCATATGTACAGGTATTTTCATAAGGCATAGAATATCTTTGCATTGAAAATAAATGAACATTATTAAATTTAATTTAATATATACTTTCTTTGAGGTGTTTATGAAAATATTTTTTCTCTATATTTTTGTATGTGACATGATAGAAATATTTCATGGGAAGTACAGGTTAATATATTTTATCTTTATAAAGGCATATACAACTTTGAGGCAGTGTTTCTGATGGACAGCAGAATTCCGAAAGAATTTGTATGTGCTTCTGTGTTTTGAAATCATATGAAATCGACTTTAAGAAGTAACTTGGTTAAAAAAACGCACCAATGCACAGCCGGAGGCTGACAATTAAAACTGATACATAGCCACGTGAACAATATATTTATAGAGTTAATATATTTTTTCGGGATGATCGGTACTAACATAGAGTATTATACATTTGGCACTACTGTTTGCCATTGGTCCAGCAATTGGCAAAAATTTGTTTCCTATGTATAAATCTGTTTGAACATTAGATCTGGCTAGACGTATTTACTATTTATAAAAAAATATTTAGACAGTAAGCTCACGTTGAATAACTAGGTCTACTGTATTCTGGAAACTCTTCAGTAGTAGTACGGCTTTCTCATGTTCCATATGTACAAAGCTGTGGCCGTTCGCCTGTAACACAAAGACAAGAAGAGGAGAAATCAATCGCGGCATCATGGAATCTTTCAGGCTGGAAGAGACCTCCAAGATCATCAACTCCAACCATCAAACGAGATTCTATTCAGCGTCTTCATCATGGGGGAGCAAAGGGCCATACGAAAAGGAAAAGCAAAGCCAGGTGACCTCCGAAAGTCCTCCCCAACTTAAATTACTCTGGGACTCGGCGATACTCTCTGTATTTTCTGAAGACACAAGAACTCTGGGATGTAAGGGTTTCAAACGCGCGGAAGCCCAAGGGCAGTTAATGGAGGCTCCGGCTCGGATCAGATGCACCCCTGGAAACATTCCAGGCCAGGTTGGCCGGGGCTGTGAGCAACCTGATCTGGTTGGAGATGTCCCTGCTCCTGGCAGGGGGGTTGGACTGGGTGGGCTTTAGAGGTCCCTCCCTACCCAAACCCTTCTGTGATTCTATACTGCATCTACAAAACCAGAAAAATTTACTGAATAAACTGTTTGGCTTTAGCGCTAATTAAACCTTTCTATAACTTGTCCGTTACAACGCTGTTTAAAATAGTCAAATTCTAGATGTGATTACCAGCAGTTTCCTGAGCATGATCCATAAGTCCAAGTAGAAGATCCGCCACCCCGCGGAACAAGGCCAGCCCGTGAAGGTGACCAGGTACCGACCAAAGGCAGTGCTTGCTGCAAAGCTCCCCGTTCCTCCCCAGAGACCCCAGCACAAGCAGCCAGGGTCCTTTACCCGTTTCACCCATCGCTAGAGGCGCAGCGAGAGCGCGACCGGGGCGGCGCGGGTGTACGCAGGGAGCGGCGCGACGCAGTGGTGATGGGTGCTGCTGGGGCTGAGGAGGACATGGAGAGACGGGCTACAGGGCGGTCCGGGGCAGAATCTGGTCTCTGCAGCTCAGAGCACTTCTATCCCCGCGCTGCACTTCCACAAAATCTACATAAATACATTAACTAACATTCCAAAGTAGGCCAGCGAGGCCGTCGTGCTTTGGTTGCCAAACCACCGCTGCTGTGCAGTCACACCCCAGACAGCTGCCCGCACCCAGGCCGTTGTGCGTGGGCATCGCCTTGGCCGCAACAAAGCCACGCCACGGACAGAGCCACGGAACAGTTTGGGTCGGAAGGGCCCTTTACACGGCAGACAGACCTCAGGAGTCACCTCAGGCGAAATTAAAAGCAGCGCTGCGCACACATCTCCACGGGAAGGGGAAGCCCAGCAGCGCCGTGCTCCTCTCTTGGAGGTTTTTGCTCCAAGGTACCGGCTTCTGCGAGCTCACGCGCCGGCAAGTGCATGGGAACGGCAACGGGCAGGCACAGAGCAGGGAGAGCAGGCAGCACCCGAGCAACGGTGCAAAGCGGCCCACTTGTATCAACCCAGTAAACCAGATCTGCTCTGAGAAAGAGGAACATAAAGTCCAGGCAGGAAGAGTTTCAAAGACCACTTACATGCCAAAATGAGGGGCATTCGGTTTGGGGTCAGCTCAGACTCTGACCCAGCTCCGAGGGAAACTGCAGACGTTTGGGTTTACTCAGAGCCGTGAGGCTCAGATTCCCCAGTCCGACGGGCACCTGCAGCAGGCGGCGGCAGAACCGCGCGCCACGGCCGACAGACTCAGCAGCCCTCCAGCCGCGCTCCTCCTCAGAGGTCACCCACTGAAACTGATGCTGATTTTTGTCACCGGCTGAAACTGATGCTGATTTTATCGCAGAAAAGCCATTCCTACTTAGCAAATAAATAACTTATGAGCTTATGACACAGACAGGAAAGACACAGAAGTTCTGCTCCCCCCAGGATCCCAGTGGGGCTGTGTACTTCGTTTAACTTGCCTATTTCTTTCATTTCACTAGGTTTTGAGTAATGAAACATGAGTTGCCTGTGGTAGATTTAGAGCTGGTAATGACTGCAGCGGCGGTGCTGGGCAGGGGGGAGCGAGGGCGAGAGGGAGCAGAGGGGCTACGGGAGCCGTTTGAAACACCCTTGGCTTGCCGACTTCCTTCAGAGAAGCGACCGAAACACAGTTAACCGCCAACCGCGACCGGTCTGAATGGCTCTAACAGCTGTGACGAGCCTTTCACAGAATCACAGAATCTTTCAGTTTGGAAAGGACCTCCAAGATCACCCAGTCCAACCATCAACCCAACACCACCCAACACTAAACCATGTCCCAAAGTGCCACGTCTACACGTTCTTTGAACACAACTTTCCAACAACTGTAACGGCGCTCTTACTTTTGTCAAAAGCAACACTATTTGCTGCCAGGGGTAACGCATTTTCCAGGCTTTACAAAAACGAAAGTGCCTTGCAGGCCAGGGTAGAAAACCCTTTTCTACATGGACAGCTGTTATTTTCTGTGAATGAGGAATTTTTGGAAGGTATGTTCAGGAACAGCGTGTCTTTCTATTTTAAAAGTTCACTGGATAAATAAAATATTTGCTACAGAAACAAAAAAGAAAACAAAAAACTGAGATTTCTCTGCAAATCGATACTGAAGTACCCCAGTAACAAAACCAGCAGCTTCCACTGAACACAGTCTCACTGCACTCGCAAGACGCAACGCGTGAGTTCGGGCACGAAGCAGTCAAACCCCCCGTACCTGGAGGATCTTATCGCCAGGCTGGAGCAGGCTGGACGCGGGTCCGTCAGGCTGAACCCTAGTAACAAAGATACCCTATAAGTCAGAAGTAACAGAGGTTAGGATGCTATCACCAAGAACTAGTTCCCAAAATACAGGTATCTCCCTAACTGGGGGCTTCGCATACTCTGGCAGTGCTCTGATCACTAAAATATTATTTTAATGTTTGTAATCAAACAGTAGCAGGGGTTTGTAGCAGCTCCCCACGACCCAGTTATTGCCCAACACAAATATCATTGCGACTCGTTCGAAATTAAGATTCCACGTCACAAAACAATGTCCAGTTCCAACAGGGCAAGAGTAGCAGGGTTCTCGGGGGGATAATTAAAGTGGAGTGAGCATTAATTTAGTAGAATAATGCATACCAAAATCGAATACAGTGATCTTTGTTTACTTCCTTTGGGGAAAATGTCTAACACATTTCATAAGAAGCAGCCTGGATACTCAGCCCTTGCGACACTCGCTGCAGTGGTGCGTAGGGCTGTCACTGAAGCCAGCGTCTGAGGAGGGAGTGACTTTGAAAGGGGAAAAATTAAGTAATATTATGTATTTATTATTAAGTAATATCATTTTATTATTATGTAATTCCTTTATTATTAATATTAAAATTAGTAAGTAATAAAGGATATTTTTAGACTGGTTTCCAGAATTTCGGTAGGATGTGTTAGCAAAGCCCCAAATCAGAGACAGAGTTCCTAGACGATGAACACCGGTGAAACGCTTCCCGCACAGCTGGCTCTGCGCCCGCAGCCTCGCTCCCTGCTCTGCGTGCAGAGCGCGGGCTGCGAACGCCCTGCCCGCGGGCCGTCGGCCTGCCAGTTGAGTCTGCGAGGGGCTGCCTGCGCGGAGGAGCGCGCTGCCGTCCCCGCCGACCTCCTCTGACGGGCAGAGCGGTGCCTTGACTCAAGGCCGTCACAAACCACGGGTACGGGTGAGGAGAGGCACCACCACCCTCTTACGGCTTCCGAGATATTTAAACAGGATAAATCTGATTCAATGGTGTGAGAAGGAACGTTTCAGAGTGACACCATGTAAAAAAACCTTTGAACTATTAGTTCCTTCAATATAACGACCCTATCATTCCCTTAGTACACCATTTTGCATTTCTATTCTTGGTAAAATTGCCAATTTACAGCCATTACTGCACTGCGTGTGTGACTGGTGCAGACACATCCACAGCGGGACAGAGACTCCTCTTTAACAATTTCAGGCCAGTGACACAGTGGAAGTACAGCTTAATTCTAACACCACTCGTGGAACTGTGGGGAAAACCCCCACGATGTTATAAAGTACAATTCCAGCACGCAGTCGCAAAGGAGGACACCAAAAATGAGTGTGTTTTCAGCAGCAGCCACCAAAACGCCTGACGGTTATGTACATTAAATGCAACTGTTCTTGAAATAAAAACCAGGGATTAGCAATCAGAAAATGGAAAGGAATTAAATTGGTGTTAGACTGGTATTTCCAAGTGTACTTTACATCTCCAATTAGCTTTCTGTTGTAATTCAGAGCGGTGGGGAAATTATTTTTTTAATTTGCACGCAGATCTCCAATTTTGAGAAGAGATGAGAAGACCGTTTGAATGTCATCATTTGCCAAACATCCTCAGTACTGGTGGAAGATATGACTGCCTCTTAGAACTGCAGCCAGTATTACCAGAGAACATAAACCACCAGAATACGTTGAACCCTGAGGTACCGACAGTGTTTTGTTTTCCAGCCAGCTCCAGTGGGTTTCAGCGCACAGAGCAGATCAATTCACAGGAGTCTGTTTCCTAACCCTAAAGCCCTGAGCAGCTGATCATCACCAGATGCTGCATTTTTACTGGCATTCCTTTTACTGTAAAGGGATTTATCAGCCCCCCAGATGTGTCCTTCCCAGAATGAGCACTGAGTCTCCTGACCATCACGCACCACAGCGGTGTGATTTTTAATTAACGCCACAGAACAGCATGGTGTTTGTAAGGCACCAGTGATCTCCAGACCGGTCTGCAGGCCAGGCTGATTTTACTTGAGACAGCTGCTATAAACCCCATCATCTCAGCTACCTCATGATGCTATTGCTGGGTTGGTATTCCCTCAAGTGACTTTAGTGAAGGTTTAATCAGGGTCTGTATTACTCTTAAAAGAAAAAACTGAGAGAGACCATTCTCCAGAAAACAATCTGAAAAATTATCTTATACATGGAATATAAGGCAGACACCCGTACATTGAATATAAGTAATTTCTGCTTTGATTCTCTTGTCTTCATTAACCAGGAAAAAAAAGCAAACAACAGTCTCCTAACAAAAAGAAAAAAAAGCCAAATATGGGAAAAATTCCTTAAATTATCACAACAGAAGTACATAAAAATGTCACTCGTTATCTAAAATAATGCTTGTTTAGAGAGAGATCCATAACTTACCTTATCAGAAGGTTTGAATGGATTTCCTTGTCCACTGATTCCACCACTGATGCTAAAACCAAGGCCAGGATTCTTCTCTATCCTCACACAAAACTAGGTTAAAAAGATACAGCAAGATAAGGCAGTGCCAACACCAAAGCCGATCTAAACAATGGCATCTCCTTCGTTTATATCCCGTTTCACTACTAATGAGACGAGCTCACCTTCTCAAAAGTTCTACTGAAAGTATTGTTGTGATTTTAGCATGCTGCAATGATACCATCATATTCTCAGCACTGCATGATTTCCTGCATATATTTTAAAATTTTATTTTCAGGAAGAAAAAAAAACCGTTTAGCCTTGTGAAAGAGCAGTTCACACTTGCCAAATTTTTCACTTAAGCATTGGGATAAACCTGTCAGTGAGGCTTCGCCTTGTACCCTTCTGTTTTTCCAGAAGCCGTCACAGGCAGCATCCCCAAGTGCTACACCTGGGACCAACCCAGGGAAGAAGCGTGCGGACGCTCGGAGATCTTCAGGCCAGCGTCAGCATCAGGGCCGCGGCCCAGCAGCCTGCGCCGAGCACCAACCGCTTCTAACGTGCCTCGCTCCAGGAAAGAGAGCCGAGTCTCATCTTTCAGTCAGGACGACTGTAAATGGCATCAGGTAATGGAATATAACATAAAAATGACTTCAGTGTAGCTTCATGACCGCCCATTGAGCCAGCCTGAGCACGGACGGTGAGCCAGGCAAGCAATTGCTTCCGAATCCCAGCGCTACACTCAGGGACGTAACGCGGGCAGCTCCTTGCGTGGACTGTCCAACACCTCACACAAGAGAAAGGTTTACCAACGCTTCCGAGCCTCATTCTGTGATTCAGGCGCCTCAAACCGCTACGGCAATCATCAAGGGCAAGGTTCATGGGGACAGGACCTACTAATGAAGAAACCCATCAGCACCCATTCTGTCAGACTGGGAGCACTGGAGCTACAGCCGGCCTTCCGCAGGGCTGAACTGGAGCAGCCCATACAAATCTGAGAAGATCAGCACCTTGCCAAATACGCTGCACCGTCAGCACTCAACTAGCTTCCCGGGGAATGGGCAGAAATCGCCAATTCATTTGGTGTCACCCGGTGACGGCAGCTCTGTTCAGGAAGTTCGACGCCAAATTGCATCGCTTGGTCAAAGAAAAAAATGCTACCAGTCCGCGGTTCTGGGAACGGGGACGGATCTGCTCGCCCGCCGCCAGCTCAGCAAACCTCCCCCAGGCTCCCTTTTCTGCAGGGCAGAAGAACACCAGGAAGCTTTGTCCAAGTGTTGTTTCACAGACCCACGTTCTCACCTGCTCCTGATAGGCATCCGTACTCCTCTGCCCCTTGGTTTGGATCAAGCACCGCCCCGGCTGCGGCGCACGGGAGCTCTGTGAAGAGGGAATCTGGATAGGCAGCGGCGGCTGGAACTGCTGAATGGTGACCTTGTTCATGTTCCCTTCGTACTGCTGCTCGCGGCTGCGGTGCTGCAGGCTCTGCGATCCCATTAAAGTCTGGATGTGGCTACCTGCCTGTGGGTAACGCAACCCGTTAGGCCAGACATTCAGGAAGCTGCAAAGAAGCAATTATTACAACTTACAGGGTCGAGTAAAAGCAAACCTCTTCAACCACATCAGAGGTTTGCCTTCTGACCGCCGCTGGGAAACGCTCCGATTAAAAGCAGCGAGGATACACCCAGTGCATTCAGCGGCCCTAGGAGGTTTACGGGCAATCAGCCATATGGTTTATAAACAGAAAATATTTTTTTCCTCCTGCCATGATATATGCTTCTGCTCCGAACGTTTTGTGAACTGCAAACATACAATAAATTGAAGTAGGGTGGATTATTGATCACAGCACGCTCTGGAGATACTGGAATGCTGGTTGTTTGGGTTTTTTTTGAGGATAGTTTGGAATAAGATTTACAACACAAATATGGATGCTGGCCAGCACTCCACACGCTGTACAGAAAGCATAATCAGTTAAATCCCATGCGCTGTCCTAGGAACAGATGTGGCTTTTACAATCAGATGATCACACTTCTGTCACAATATCTACTGCTCTGAACTGCTCTGGAGCTCTAACCCTTCGTGAACAGAACTGAAATACTGCATTGACGTTGACTTGGCCTTTTGGTATTTTCAGAAAAAAATGGATGACTGCTACCATTCTTCTGTCCCCGCCGTCCCCATCGCCTTTCCCGTCTGCAGCTGTGACCTAACAGGTGAGGTTTGCTCTCCATATTCTGTTCTTGACATGGCAAAGTTGCGTACTTGCTTCCTCTCCAATACACAGTCTCTATTTGTTACACAAATATTTGAGGCAAATCTTTGCAAAAGAAATTCAGTTGAGACAATTTTATAATTTTCATATTTACAGGATTCAGATGCTGTTGCTTGTAAATAATCACAGGCAACTTAGCCATACGGGAAGAAGCAAAATTCATGCTGCGTTGTACGATCAAACGTTATTACCCCACGAAATACCACGCCATTGCTAGCGAGAGTTTTCAGCACCCATCAAGCAGTGCTGTTATTTGCAGCAGAGCATTCCGATGGCGTGTCTCAGGATCTGCAAGTCCCTACGGACAACACATCTACTGAAACGATGATCCACATTAAGTCTACACCAGCCAACGACACAATCACGGCTGGCCGTGAAGGTCTAACCCTCAGCACTACTGAACCTTTGTGATCCCGGTGGAGGAGTCACCACCCGTGAGACTGTATTTCAGAGATTAAATTTAATATAGCGAAAGATCAAAGCATTTCTTAGCCACCTGTCAATCATCTGGCCTTGGAAGGCAGAGCAGCCAGGGCATTAGAGTTCATTGCTTGTTGCCACAGCAAAACTACATCTTATGGATCTCCAAGGTTTCTCTGCAGAACGCATCACCAACACAGATGCAGCTGGAGCTACTCATGCTACACTGAACACAGAATTCTGGCAAGACATGCAGTGACTGCTAGCAAAACCCATATGCTCTGTCTTATTTGTTTTCTGACGACACTTGAAGGAAGGGACTAGGCTGAATATGCACCTGACAGCTCTTCGTTTCAGCAGAAGGACATTCTCCAAGTGAGCAATGACACAGACACCTCTTGCTCTACACGTGTCTACAACAGTCCATCCCTCCACAGCACAGCTCTGCCCCTCGGAAGAACAAGTCCCAGCTCCTCTTCCCGCGATCTCCCCGTTACAGCCCCACCACGCAGTGACCCTCCGCAGCAGCCCAGGCACTGTTGTGTTCGTGGAAAAACCAAACATACACCACCGTTTATATTTACATCTCTTAGCTGTTTGTTCCGCTGAACTTTAATTGATAGAAGACTTTCTGAGTCTGACTTCAAATAATTTTAATTAATATTTTAATCCCCAGATGCTGGGAAACCAAGACACTCTAGGTCACTTTCCACGGAGAAGAAATTAGCATTGTTGTAACAGCGCATTGCAAGCCACCTCCTGGGGATGGTGGGTAAACAGTTTTCAGAATTCATTTTCTCACTGCTGTTAATAGACTTTGAAGAGATCATATCGCTGCTTCCACTGTATTCACACCGCAGCCTTGCTGGAGGTGGATAAGCTGCCTTTCTTGCAAACAGGAATTATTTATTCAGCAGAAAAAAAAATCTCTATTATGCAGACTGCTTCCCCAATTTCATTGGTATTCTTTACTTTATTTACCATCCACCACAAAACTTAATTATGTTCAGCTCAGTGTCCAACAGTTACAGTATAATTAAAGCGGCTGACAGCGGACGTAACAAGGGATCGCTCCACCGAGTTAAGCAGATTTCGGTGCGGTTACGCAACATTTCCACTTACCACATCTGAGCAGCGAGATACTGAAATATTCAGAACAAAACAGAATCTGCACTTTCCTATTATAGTAACACTGATGATGCACAAATGCAAGACACAGGCTGTATCAGATTGTGTGAATGGAAAAACGCAGGTTTTATCCCGATGTGCCAGTGAAGATAAGCTGTATCTCCTCTTCAATGTCTTATCGCAGCTTCTTGCATCTCAGAGGATAAAGCAGCCCCATCAGTAACTCGGCCGTCAGAGCCGCCGCCACCAAACAACGTCAGGGTGCCCTCCTCCTCCCCGTCCTGGCTGGGCACGGAGTCTCTGGGCCATGCTAGCTGCCATGGCTTTCCTCTCCCGTTTTCAAGCAACTCTCTTGCACACGTGCCTCCTGTGGCTACTTTGGTAGCTACAAGGGCTACTGCCGCTGAAACTGTCTCGGATAAAAAGATCTGAAGTCATCAGGGCCAGATGTGCCTCATCAGTGCTGAGTTACCTACACCGCAGAAGTTATCAGCGTGCACGTTGTGACTTTCACAGCAGCGTCATTCGCTCATCCGTCTTCACCCCAGGAAGGAGCAGGATGCTCTCCACAGCGATAACACTCAACGCGATCATCACTGCTCACACGTGTGGCTCCACTGCCTCACGCTGGCTGCAAAGACAGTTTGGTTTGTCAAGATCCTCCGCTCTCCAGCCGTACGATTAGAGTATTGAGAACGGCGGTGTCTGTTGGTGAACAGAGCCAAGCTGGGGCTGGGAGAGAGCAGCCAGTGTTTTCACAGAACAGATCCAAGCACTGGAATTTAATACCCACCGCCACAAGGTACTGGAAATCAGACCCCTTTCTAGCGAGCTCATCAGCAAATGACGGGGGCCTTTCATGTCTGCGCCAAAATGCCTGTGACTGTCCAGACACCAGGCTGGCCTGCATCTCAACACGTCTGATTTCTGACACGAACCAAAGGATGTAATTGAAACGGAAAATTGGAGTGAAGACTTTCCAGGACACGAGGGAGCTGAGGGCTGGCTGACACATGCAGGAATACATCTGCCAAGTCCGTGTCACACCCTAGAGATGTAACCACCAGCATCTCCATAAATACGTGCAAAAACGAGCAGCAGCCACGAAAACACTGTTCTTAATTCATAATGATTATTGCTTAAACTTTGAAACAAAAACACCCGTTTCTCAAACCTGTCCTCATCAACCAGGGATTCGCTGGGAAAAGACGACCGCGGCAGCGGTGTCGGCAGCCTTGCGGGCGCTCTTACCTTCTTCGTGACGGTGTCCGGCGGCACGTCCCGCCGGCCCAGCGGGTAGGGGTTCCACTGGCCGCCCACAGACATCTCCTCCTGCCCGTTGTCCAGGACGCTGCTCTGCTGCGACGGGGTCTGTTGCGGAAACGGTAGGGCAGCCTTTAGTCACGGTCACGCCACGACAGAAAAGTCTCTCTTCAAATTCATTTCAGTCATCACCCCAGTTAAACTGTAACCCACTACTGCTAACATGGAAATCCTTTTAAATTTCTACAATATCACACTGCTGCGGGACTCTCTGCAAGCAGGAGACCTTGAAAGGTACGCAAGAGAAATAATGAGAATAATGAATGACGAGAGAAAATTAATTTAACATAACTCATTAATTTCAGAGAAACAAATTTTGTCAAAGTTCCATATTTAAACGTGCAGTCTGCCATTAATCAGCTCAGTTAGAACTTTCTCACTGGCCATTCAAATGGTTTATAGAATATTAACTGGTAATTAAATGCTTTCCTGAATAGGAATGGACATAACACACACTTAAAATTTCCCAAATGAGCTCGATACTTTTGTTAATATATTCCATTTCCCTCTCTTTTTATTCACATTTCTCCTTTTCACTTTTACCCCTGGTTACTTCGCTCCTGGTTTCAGTACTTTTGGGGACACGGGTACTTTTTCTGTCCCATCCTGACTTTCTCTTATCTGCCTCTGCATTCCTTTCCCATAGCTGGAAATTTTGCTGGCATGGGTACAGCTTTTTGGGTCAGCCTTCCCAAAACACCAGCGCTGGACTACCACTGACAGCACCTCGCGTTGTGCAGCGCTTCTTCAGTTAACTGCTTATTCAGTTCTGATTAACTGCAATCTTCACAGGGAAAAAAAAGTCTAGTTTTCCCCTCTGTCACTCAAGCAACTTCTTCTTCAGTTTAGATTTAAAAAAAATAATGAAATACTTCTTTAGATGACAGAAGAACAAAGGAAATTGTTGCTTTGAAATACTAAAGCTGGTAACTGGTCAATGAAGAACTTTTTTAATGCAAGCTTAAAAATCCTTTAAATGTAATTAGAAGTAAATTGTGATGTAAATCATACTCCTCAGAGGTTAAGTAAAAAAAAAAAATCAACCCTAATTGTTTAAAATCAAAGAAAATTTTCATTCTAATTCTCTCATCATTCAAGAAATCTTGTGGAAAAATCAAGAAAGATGTCATTTTCCTTACATCAAAAACCAGTAGAAAAACATTTCCCCTGTTGAAACTACAAGACCTCCATCAGAGCTTCCTTTACACATACTAAAAATGGAAAAACGAGAGCAGCCTCAGCGCTTTTTCCATAGGTTATCCCTCACGGCTCAACAGACACAGCTTGCAGCGCCTGACGCAGCAGTGCCAGCAAAGCTGGGCCTAGAGCTGTACGCTGGCGTACGGACGCGCAGGAAACCCGGCTCCATGTCCCTCAGACCCTTTTTGTCCGGCCAGGCCTCCAGGACTGCGTGCAGGCTGCCGGAACGCGCTGCCGGGCGTCAGCCCTGCCCCAGCCGCCCGGCGCGGGACACGCCGAGCCCCGTCTGCCCACAGCTCAGAGCGTGGGTGGCGGTTTGGGCGCAGGTAGGGCGCTTTCTGCCTCCGCAAACTCATGATTCGGCCATTCTGCCCTGTTTGCTGCACGTCCCCATGCGACCCTCATCCAACAGGGGGGACATCATCCAGTAAACAACCTCTGAAGGGAAAAACTGCAGAAATTTCTGCTGTGAGGAGTGGTAAAAAGCAATGCAAAAGAAAGGCCATCCTCTCTGGGATGCGAGTCGCCCCTTTCAGAGTCACTCCCGGCTCGAGGTGCCCGAGGTTGCGCTGGAACTGCGCTCGCCCCCCTGTCAGATGAGTTTCTCCAACGCGCGACGTGCCCTCGCTGCGCAGAGAGAGGGGACTCCCGAGGAAGCTTCCGAAGGGAGCTTCTGGTTTTCCTCCTCAGTGACGGATGCGGGTACGCTGACTATTCCTAACGGGAGGCGGGACGGGGTGCTTCTGAGAATGAGGTGCACCAAACCATAAACTTTTAAAAGAATTTTTATATCGATGCCAAAAATTGAAAGTGTTCTTCTGAAAAGTGCTTCTTTTGTCACTGTGCCATTTTCATAAGCGACTGACTAACCTGCAGGGATGAGTTCGCTCTCAAAACGGAAAAAGAAAAAAATACAGAGGGTGCCTTCTGCTTTCTCAATAAATAGGAAACTTTTGGGATAACAGCTTTTTCTTTTCATTTTCTGCAGTAAAACTGATTTGTCTACTTGCAATATTCTTCATTTACAGAGCTCAGACAGACTGCAAAACATTACCTATCTATCAAGTCTAGGTAAGGAATGAGAAGCAGCAGTTCAAACATTTCATCACGGAGTACAATCGAGGTAATAAACTGCCTCAAAATAAGCAATTGCTATACTTGATTTCCTGATCGTGCACTGGACAATTAGTCCTCACTCATTACTCTCTTGAATCTAGGCCACAGAAAGAGGAAGAAGAAGAGGTAAATATTAAGCTGCTGTGGCCTGGATTCATTAAGAAATGTAAAATCCTGTAGAACATGTGAAGGCATAAAATTAAACAATACTAAGCATTCAAATCATTTGTTTCAACAATAATTTTTCACCGCTTGCCATCAGTACAGTAAGAGAATAGACCCCCTTCATGCAGCTCAGCATCACGTTTTATATGGGTATGTAGCAATGAAATGTTGGTGAAATATAAAGCAGAATAATTCACGTAAGACCACACCCCCAAACATGTCACCTTAAACAGTTTCAGGAATTTCCTCAGTTATCCATATATTACTATCCATATTCATCTACAGCCTAAAATTATTAACGTGATATATAGTATATTTAATTAACGCAATATATAATACCTCATTCCTAAACGTGTGTAGAAAAATAGCACCATTTTTTAGAGCTGATGCCAAACAGACTTCTTCCACGGAGTTGTGACAAGAATTAGTATATGCCCAAACAGACAAACAAATTATTTGAAAGAAAAAACCATTATGACCAACACTGGAAAGCTGTCTGTGCCCAAACACACACACATCTACGGGGAAGACTTGACCTAGAGGTCACCAGCCGAACGACAGAGAAGCACACGCTAACACGAGGACTTGGTTAAACCCAGGACAGCTGAGCGGGAGGCGTACATGAAATTAAGAGTGTACGGAAAGGCGGGCACAGCAGGAGAAACCTGACAGTGTCTGTGTGTGTCTGTGCACCGGTAACCTATCACAGCTTCGCCTGGAAACCCAGCGCCCGGTGCCGATGCCCACCAAGGCCTGTCCTCCGGCCAGCCGGCACGGTCTGGTCATGTTGCTGCCATCAAACTATCTTATTCCTCTAACCAGGCTTGGATCTAAACTCTTGAACCGGGCACTGAAACCCTCCTTCGGGAATCCCTGGCCAGCGCTGGCTCGGGATTGCCTGGGAGGGTGCCAGCTGGCCCACGCCAGGCCAGGCCTGTGGCCAGCCCGGCAATTAACAGCGCCGCGATCACATTTCAGTGCCTGGATCTGTGCTCTGTTATCCTTTAATTACTCACAGAGATGCTGCTAATTTGCAGCCAGGGCTACTGAGGCTAACGCAGGAAGGCACCTCACGGTGCTGGGCCCTTCCCGCACCGCAGCGGTGCCCCCACCACGGCACACAGCCCTGACAGTCCGCGGCCGGCTGCTGCTGCGACTGCGGCGGGGCTGTACGTGCCCTACTGCGACTGCGGCGGGGCCGTACGTGCCGCGGACTAAGGCCTCAGCATCTCCTCTCTGACGTTCTGAAAACCCTTCAGCCACGTCCCTCTCTGGCTTGGCCTGTGTGCTTTTCCCATCAAACATTTGTGTGTGCGTAATTGTGTACCTACGTACTTATCAACAACATAGCATTAACAGCTGTAAAATAAACAGTAAAAAAAGGAGAAAATTATTTTCTTTCTACAGGCATTACTCAACAAGAGTTTAAAATTAATTTAGGTTGGTAGGCATATACTTAAAATGCATCAGCTGCTGCAGCATACCCAATTAACCTTCATAGGTCAAAATCCCTGTCTCTTGGAGCCTATTTAAATGCATATCTAACATTTCTACATCGATTTTCCTAAGATCAGTCACAAAACAAAACACGTTCTCCACTTCTGTGCACAGATTAAGTCACTGAGAAATACAATGATTGCATCGGTCTGGAACACGCGAGCAGAAAGCAGTAATGACAGCCACGTGAGCTACTTTATCCAAAAAGCAAGATTTCGAGTGGGAAAACCGTATTACTATCATCTTTGCTTTTTGGATTGTGTACAGTATAAGCATGAGTAATAGGCAAAAGCTAAACCAGGAGAAAGCAAGAATATTATTCATTTACGTTGTAATGCCGGTAGATGCTGGCTATCCCATACTTACTTTCGGTAGAGGTAGCTCTTGAAGCATTTGGCTTTCAAATTTAGATTTAGGCTGCAAGTTTAAAGTCATGCTTCTGCCGGCATGCATGGCTGAAAACCCTCCAGAGTGCAGCATGCCAAGGCTAACTGTGTTGTGTTTGTAAGCAGCGGTCTGAGTAAGGAAACAACCACGTGACAGGATATGAACACACATGCTCCTTCAATTAAGTATCACACATAAATGGTTAATTTCACAAAGTTTTAGTTTAAGCAAACAAACAGTACCCAGAAATAAATAGCTTTTTGATGCATGCACTGGGTCACACGAAGCAAGTACATTGCTAGTTATACATAAAATGGATACCATAAAAGACTTCAACGCTGACAGCAGATGAAATACGTCCTTATCTGGAGTCTGAAAATTGCAGTCTACACACCGTACAAGTCTTTATTTTGCAAATATGGCCAAATTTCGTACGTCTGCGCAACCCCGTGTGGGCCAGAAAACAGGTATCGAGCACGAAGGCAGAGGAAAAAGCCCTGCACAGGAAGGCTCTGCACCGTTCCTGAGCTCCGCGCCCGCTCCCTGGCTCATGGTGCGCTGGGCGCGGAGCGGCGTCTTGCCGCAGCGCCCGGGCCTTCGCGCCGGCTGGGGAACCGCGCCGGCAGACAGCCCAGCTGCTTAGAGCTGCGCTCATCACACCTGGCAAACGGCTAGAAACCGGCTCACTGGCACCTGCGGGGATCACTGCGGACTCTGTTTAACTCATAAAACCACCGGGGTCAGCTTGCCGTGAAATAAAGTGTTTTTCTTAAGCAAATACACATCGTAAACTCAGCGTAGAGATATTTCTTAAACAAACCCCACCTGGGAACCGTTTATTTCCACCAGAAATGTCTTTTTTGGGGTGCACTACTTTGCCTAGGTACGATGTATTTTCCAATCCGTTTTACACAACACAAGGAAAACAGCTGAAGTAAGGAAAACACTTCAGCCTTCAAGCCAGGTTTTAAAGTTTACCCATTTGATCCTTAATGAGATTTCAATATGCATCACATCCGAGCAACGGGAAGGTAACGGCTATATTAACACCAAGCTCGTGAGTATCTAGCGTAAAATAGGTATGCGGACACATTTTGAAGCTAACTCACGCACTTGACAACAGTAATTTTTCACAGCCACTTCAGATTACGGAGTAAATGCGATTCACGAAGTAGGTCAGCAAATACTCAAGCTCGTTATAGAATTCATGCACTAGAGTACTTGCACTGCTTGGTATAGAGGGCAAAGCAGCATAATTCCTACAGCTAAAAGGAGTAATAACCACATTCCTTGTTCAAAACAGGGGCAGTGTACATCCAGCACTTTTCGGAGTCAGGAGATACCTTTAAATCCCCCCCGCTAACAGTGATCTGAAAGCTAAAATACATTAATTCACTTTTTATCTGTTTTTCTTTACGGCCTTTTACTGCAAAGAGGTATCCAGCATCCTTTAACGCTCTCAAACCGTTACTGAAGTGGTGGACTTCAGCAGCACCTTCACATCTGCTGACAAGGAGAGATTTTTACGGTTTTTATTATTTCAGACGGTGCTGCGGCCGTTCCTACATGAGTAAGGTGCACCGCGGCGCGTTACTCGTGCAGAGACTTTTTTTTATCACGCGTTTACCCGGGAACCCCTCACGCCAGCCGCTTTGGAGCGCCCCCAGGCCCCTTTGCGGGCCGGTTCCTCTGACACCAACGCAGGAATTTTCATTACTGGGAATTCTGGTGGTTACCACTGTACGTGCAAATAGTTGGAAATAGCGAAACACACAACTAAAGGCATTAATTGCAGAGAAGTGCCAAACATACCCTGTCTAACCTTCTAGCTTCTATATGTCTAAGTAGCTGTTGTCTCCAGTCAGCGGGCATTTTAGCACAGCTCTCATTTCCCTTCACAGGGGTAGGCCTTGTCTTTATATCACTGTTATCGGAAGGCTTGTCGCCATAGTTACCCAAGTTATAGTCTGACGGTATCTTTTCCAGCAGAGCTGCCATTGTAGGCCTCGCTGAAACCGGCCTGGTTTGGGATGTGCCGTAACTCTCTGTGCTGTAGCTTCTTGCCGACAGCGGCCTCCTTTGCGTAAGGTTTTTAACTGGAAAGCTTCCAGTCTGGGCTTTCACTTCTTGGTAGGACGGATGCTCGTCTTCGTACCTGCCGTTCCTCTTGAGGAACTGAGACTCGGAGACCGAGATGCTGCTTTGGCGCTCCACGGCTCCTCGGTAGGGAGGCCTGCCATACCTATCGCCCGGGGGCAGCTCGTGGGGCTCGCTGACCCTCCTGAACATGGCCATCTCGGTGGAGTTGGCCAGCGAATCCGCTCTCCTCAAGAAGCCCGGCCGAGAGCCCTGGCTCGCAAAGGGGGCACTGACCGCCTCCTCGTTCACGGAAGGCTGGGAGAAGGAGAACATGTGCTCCACGGGGGGGTAGCCGCGGTAGGCCCTGGGGCTGACCAGATCCTGGGGCAGGTTTTTACTCTGCTGGGGAATGTACTCGGGGTTGAGCTGGAACGGCGGCGGCAGCCTCTTCTCCGCGGTGACCTCCACTGCTCCCTGCGGGTTGAAGCTTTGGTCGAACTGGTAGACTTTCTTCGTGACGGACGACTTCTGCTGCGGTTGCACCTTGACGCTGCCGTAGGTCAGCAGCTCGTCGTCCAGCATGGGGACCGACTGGCTGCGGGACATGCTCAGCATGCCGTGCTCCGGGCCCAGGAGCTTGTCCACCCTCTCGTGGGTTCCTACAGTATCGTTACCGGATGCATAGTTTTCTAAGGGTATGTTATACACTTTGTATGTACCAATGTCTATCTCATCGATACTTTGCGACTTCTTAAATTTGTTCGTTTTTAAATCCCTCATCATCGGAGAAAGCCGTTCGGTACTCTTGCTGATTGAAATGACACTTTTGGAAGGATCTGGGCGACAGTGGAGATGGGAAAAGACGTTTGTGAGACTCCGGTTAGCATTTGAATCGTGATATTCCCATGCTATTCCAGGAGTGAAAGTGCTAGTCATCTCAGGAGACTCTTTGATATGATCTTTCCGCTCAGGCAAAGGGCTGGTGGTGGGGGTGCTTTCCAGTTTGGAAGGAAAAGCTGTCCTGTCTTCAAAAGGACTAGGGGTTCTGGTCCAATTTTGCCAAGGGTTGGGAGGAGGCACTTCAGATTCGTGTGTGTTTCTGAGCATCGGCTGCTCCAGCTCCAGGGGAATGCCAACTATCCTGTCTTGTCTAATCAACGGCCTGCGTCCGTGCGCAGATGTGCTTCTCGATTTCGTGCTCAGGAGGGGGTTAGCACTGGGATTCTCCACCGCGCTCTCCTCCGCAACAAACCCCGTGTTGTCGTAGTGCGAGCTGTCGTTCCAGCTGTCGGTGAAGGTGTCGCTCAGCGGGCGCCTGTCGGTGCGCAGCGGCAGGTTCCCCGCCGGAGCCGATTCCCGCTGGCTCAGCAATGGCTTTGTTTCAAGGGGCTGCGGAAATGACTGTGCCAGCCTGCAAAACCAAAACAAAATGGAAGAAGATGAAATGCCCTCTATTAGAACACATAAGCAGTCATCAGAAAGAGGCAATTACAAAACAATTTATTATTCTCCCATCCATACTCTGGCTTTGGGAGCGTACTATGAGATGTGTACCTTGTGCCACTGGTTTGGCAGGAACGGCAGCAGAATTTTGCAATGGAGTACAGATTGTGCAAGTACGCACACAGAGAAACTAAGAAAGCAGTCAAAAGTCCTGGGTAGCTCAATGCCATGTTCACGTAAGTCCAGCTGTATTTTCCCTGCTTTAAAAATACTCTTCCATGAGTGCAGGGGAAGATTATTTTACACTTACATTATTCTTTTTTTAAACAAAAATACCAGATTCAGTTTGTGCATGTTCTCACCACCAAGATTTCCTACATCTCCAGGGAGCAGGCTTCAGCCTCTCTTTAACGGGGAGCCTGTGAACGGAACTGCGCTTAGGATGGAACTACTTCAGGTGATTTATGGCAGGAACAGATAGGGCAGGGTGTTCCTGGTACGGCACAGGAGTGTTTTCAGGTTGCTGACAGCCAGTGCAAATTACAACTTTCACAGAACTGTGTTGCTCTTGGAGGTCCAGGGCAGTGAGGCTCAGGACAGCAAAAATACGAGAGGCATACACTCTGCTATCTACGCTACACCACAGCCAGCTGCAGCTCAGGACCACACAGAGCCGAATAATTGCAGCTCAATTACTAGGCGCTTTTAACGCGTGGTTACAGCACCTGGCTGAAAATCCAGCTGTAGAATTACTGACATTTATAGAGTACGAACGAGGGGCCAACCCTGCACAGCCTGGGTTTTGAACAGCTATGTGCACCCCTGCAAAACTGGGGTAAAAACAGTGGGTTTTTTAATTGAAAGCCTTAACAGATAGCATAGGGTCACGTCGAACGCACAGGACAACACAAGGCACCCAGAAGCTGCGTTAAAAAAGATGATCACACCTGTTCCCCCACAAAGAGTTATTCACTGCTTCTTTAGCCGTGGTCTGCAAGGACCCCATTTTAACATGCGCGTTGGAGGACCCTGAGGAAGCCTGGGAAGGGGAATAGTCTGAGTAAGTGCCTGAGGAAACGCTGTTATTCAGACAATGGATCTTATCTGCTTCAGACTCGTCTGTCGATTCTGAAACAAAACACAGCACACGTTTTCAGGAGGTGGCATTTGAACACTGAACTCCAGAAAAATACATTTTAAAATTGATACTGTGGATATATATACATGTGCACAAACACGCATGTAATATGTCTTAAAATCAGAGGGAAGGATAGAACATCTTAAGTAACGTGTGTGTCTGTCTGCATTACACAGGCTTTCACTGAAAAGGCTGTAAGTCAAGTCAGTACCTTTCTTCTCTTTACCCAGCAGAACAAGTTTGGGAGGGTACAACGGAGTCTCTGGCATGGAAGGACGAAGTTCCCCTATCCTCATCTCACTGGCAGGATGTCCAAAGGCATCCTGAGGAACAGAATAATAACGTAGAGTAAACATAGGAAGCAGAATCCACTTCAAACTGCAACGCACAAACAGTTCATCACCTTCTCCTCATGGATGGGACAGCACACCAACCCCCACCATACGGCAGTGTCTAATCACGCTGATTTGTCAGCTGAAAGTTCTAATTAGTGCTACATACGTACTTATAAAAGTGATGGTGATGTGTTCATTCTGAAAATGTGGACAAAACAGATGGAACTTGCAAGACACATCAAGGCCGTGTAAACATTTTAATGGAGTAAAGGTCACAAAAACGCAAGCTGCCAGTAGAAATAAACAAAAATACAGAATAAACATTTACTTCTTATTTCAGGAATAAGCACTCCTCATTCATTTATTTGTGGCACAATCCATTCCATAGATTCAACTGTCCCTATAGCTATATTTAATTAAAATGACTTTGTCTCTAAAGAGGTTTTTTTGCTAAATTAAAATTATTCAGATTTCATAAACTTCTCACTGGGAGTTCAGCAAACCCTGACCTTCAAAGGCCGCCTTGCACAACTGCTTTGATGTTCTAGCGGGCCAGAGGATATATAGTGAAAATAAAAGGAGTTTGAAAGTGGAAAGAAAGTGAGATATAGCCGTAGAAAGAGGTATTTTAAATTAGGACACTTTAATTAGGCTCATTAGGAATAGTACTGGTCACCCTGCCCTCAGGAGGGGACTGGAGGAACGGGAGTCGGAAGAAGGAGCAATGTGGGAAACCCGCTTTGCGGGTGTCGGTGCACGGGCTCAGGGAAATGTGATGGGAAGGGAACCGGTGGAGATGGGCATGGCAACACTGGGAAGCAACGCCAACACCGGCCAAGATCCTTGCGGGGAGGGGTACGAGAAACACGCATCGTCTCGGAAGCGAGAGCCTGAGCTGTGACTGCATAAAGAGGATGGACGTTGGGGAAGGAGAGTATCTAGTAAAAAAAAGGAAGTTTTGGGGAGATATTAGGAGAAAATCAATAATTAGTAGTATAAATGGGGAGAAAATGGTTAGGAGAAACACATTTAGGAGGGAACTTACACTAACAGAGACGCTACAAGGATCTCTGCACCCTGACACTTTGCTGTTAAAGGTACTCCAGCGATTTTGCAAAGTCAATAAAGGGAAGAGATGTAATATTTAAAGAAACAATTTTAAATGGAGTACCGAATCCCAAACTGCATTATTAACATGTAAAATGCTGCAGTATTTTTTAAATTCACTTGCTTTTACTCATAAGGAGAAAACTTTTGGAGGTTTACCCTCCATTAACTACTGTCTGTAGTAACAGCAGAAGCAGAGATTCGTAGAAGCACCTGCCCTGTGATTGATCCTTGGAGAACACAATTACATTTACACAGCAGATACCATAATCCTTCTGCATTTCGTGTACTCTGGAGGTAGTACCACACCAAACCAGCAAAGAACAGGTATCTTCACAGCCCATTTCATTACCCCCCTCAGTCCTAACATTTAAGCAAATACAGCTATATACTGATTCCTCCGCGGTGTAAAATATTCAAGGCTTTAAAGCACTTTCCCATGCAGAGATCCCTTGTTGTGCTCGGTATTTCTTCAATAACAGCAGTGATGTACACACAACTCAAAGCTGACAAGAGTGCAACAGCATTTTTCCAGTGCAGCACAACCATTTCCCAGTGCAGTGTAACAAATTTACGCAAAACCGGTTTTTGAGAAATAAAAAAGTGCACAGCATTCCCAGAGTGAGAAATCCTCCACCTTTGAAGCATCGAGCATGTTAAGTTTCGCGTTGTACCTCTGGGCTTTTTGTAAGCTCTTCCTTCTCCGTCCCGTCTGGGATTTCCAGAGGCGATTTATGAGTGTTGTCTGTATCAGACACGTGACTCTTTTGGAATTCTTTATTTTCTCTATCTGGAACCTAGAATCCCAATATTGTGCCATGAAACTTCCAAAAGTTACAAGCTTAAAATAAAACTACTTGCTGTAAGATAGGAAACCCTGCCGTTCCATTTCTGACAGAACGATGAACACAGGTTTGTACTTCAGGTGCATGATTTCATACAGTTTTCTGTGCTATATTCTTTTTTTTTTCTCTCCTTTTAGTCCCCAGTCCAGCTATTCCAACAAAAATCAATGCTCTTTTGAAAGAACTAGGCTGGCATTTGTGAAT
Organism: Ardeotis arabs; assembly: GCA_011801015.1. NCBI lineage: Eukaryota > Metazoa > Chordata > Aves > Otidiformes > Otididae > Ardeotis > Ardeotis arabs. Next base: position 72,508 of record JAAGAY010136666.1, on the reverse strand, counting down.
ATGCCATGAAAGTAAAATATGTTGTAAAAAGTCAAAATCGCCTTCCATTTAATTCCACTCTGTTCAAGAGGACCTTTTTTCTTACAAGCCCAAGAACAAAAAGGTCACTAATAGAAAAAAAGAAAAAGTATTATTAATAGGACAAATTGCAAGAACAAAGGGAAGAGATAAATGTAACTGGGTTTTGTCAGAACTTACTCCTCAGGACTAACCAGAGAAAGACACAGGAGGAGGAGAGAAAAATATGGTGAGCTGCTTCCCAAGAGAAAATACATGGTAAGAACCATTAAAATAACTGGGAAAGAGAAATATCACCAATTATTCATGCTGACAACACAAGAACATCAAGTGACGATGGAGAGAGCTGGAATTTTTAAAATAACCTAACTCTTAGAGTCTGCCTGCAAAGCCTCCAAACAGAGCAGAGCTGAGTCGGGGCAGAAGCACCACGCTCCGGGCAGAGGAACACGAGACCACCAACGAAGGACCAGTTCCAGAGGAACCATTACACCTACACAGAGTGCTGGCAGCACTTCCCAACTGGGGACAGCCAGGTCAGCCTGAGGAATGACACGCTACACTCTCTGTACAGAAAACAGCCGTACTTCCACCTCTCAGCCCTGCACGTCAATCGGTTCAAAGTCCCATCAAAGAGCCTTCTCCTGACAAAATCACAAAACACAGTCTACCTGAAGCTCCGCGTGCAAAAGGCATGCAGAGGAGTGTCATTACCCCTGCCTACTGAGGTGATCAGAAATACAGCCCAGGGGATGCACCAAGAACCGACCAGAACTCCCTGTCACCAAAGAAATCAAAGTTAGAGATACTCCGTCTACAAAGATGTATTTTAGAATTAAAATCTCCATTTCCAGAATAATCTCATACAGCCAAGCCTGTTAGCTGACACGGTCAGGATTCGGGAAAGATAAACTGCAGATGCTTATCCGACCAGTCATCAGTCACGTACTGCAGAGGACGGGAGACCTTCTGACATCGTATCTTGGAGGCAGCCCTGAACAACGCCCCTCCAAGGGCGGGCAGAAGCCAAAGGAACTAAAAATGCACTCAAAATGAACTTTAAGACATTTGACATCTGATCTGAAGAACGGTCTCTTGTGAGTCAGACCTCCGGACGAGTACATCATTACCTCCTTTCTCCTTTGACAAGAAGTTACTGAGGTCATAACCTCCGTAAAGATCTTTTGTGCCATGGAGAATCCAAAAACTCAGTAATGAAGATATTTCTGACTCCTGGTAAAATACAGCTAATTCTGTTGCAAAGAGCTTATCAAGGTACGGGCTTAAAGCAGATACAACCCCAAAATCTTTAGCACACAGTCCTCTCCCAGTCAGGAGAGGCTGGCCAAAGCTGAGAGTTAGAAATACTTCCAGTTTATTTGTCAATCCATACATATCAGGAATATGAACTAATTAACTATAAAGATCTTGAGTGCCGATTTGTGGTATTTCTCCTTGTTCCTCATGGAAGGGCTACACAACGCACTAGGTTATCCCAGGCTTCTTTTTCTCCAAAATCCACATCTTTCAGAACGACTTAGGACGATGAAGAGGTTTATTTTAATTGATGATTAATTAAGAAATAGTTTGCTTATGATAACTGAAGGTGGAGGATGATTTGGAATGTAGCTTGTTACTCATTTCAGGTGCTCCCTTTAATTATTTAGAAACAGCTTTGTGAAGAGCAATGTGTAAATTAATTGCAGGAAAACCCAGAAGAGATCAGAAAAAAACCAGCTTATCTGGCCTCTGAGGATGAAAAAGTGAGCTTTGCCCCTGAAATTAAATTACCTTGTTATTAGAAACTGTCTTCAGTCTAACTGTATATCAGAACACACCTGCATTTTCAAACTGTACTTTAACTTGAGGCTCGAGATCATGTCTCCTAATTATCTGAAAAGCAAATGGAGCTTAATTATGTTTTATTTAATGTGCTACAACTGAAACCATGCTAATATTCACATTTTTTCTACAGTTTCCCATACCTCTTCTTTATCTTCATGCCAGAAGCCAAAAAGAGGAAAATGTATACATCATCCTGCCTTACAGCCATAAAACCTTCCAAGTGTCATCACTTGTACGAACAAGAACACTTCCTTTCTTCTCTTTAGTTGACGAGATAGTTGTGTTCCTAGTGCTAACTAAGTACTAGCAAAACTAATATCTAAAAAGGTTCTACCATCTTCACTATTATAATAATGAAAGATGAAAAACACATCTTCACTGATGCGATGGAAATAGTCAGGCACTCACATCAACTGCCTGTGGTAGAAAATTAACTAGGAAATTGTAATCCCATTATTTAACTGCACTTCAGGAATTACCGCAGGGTCTTCAGCAATCCAGCCATTTTCATAGAATGCTTCTCGTGATGCTCATGCAGTTACCAGTTCATGTACATTCACAGATATGATTATTTTTCTGTTGCAAAGGTGAATGTGTTTTTCTCACGAATGAAACGTAAGAATGAAATTTGTCTTCACCTTTTCCTATGCTGAAGCACAGCATGTGGCCACACAGCAATTTGAGTAACTGCAGCATTTTAGGGTGTTGCTGCCATTTCCTCTTTCCTTACACCCCCGTAACGGACTCTGCTGCGGCTCAGGTAACCGGGACGTTAACACTTTGGTTTCACAATTTAACATTCACGTCAGAGCAGCTAAACCAGCACAGCGCTGGGTTCTGCAGCCTGTGCCACCAGACACAGCACCAGGACCAAACATCTGATGTCTCTGTCAGACAACACCGATCCAAATCCGAGGGAGGAAACATGGATGTGTTCACAGCAGGATAACTAAACCTGCAGAAAGCCACTAAGATAGTCAAGTTCAAAAGCTAGAAGATGCAAAATAAATTGTATGTATTCAGCAACAACAGCAGAAAAGGCCAGATTTACACAGTAAGAAAGAATTTAATGGGTAAAAAGGAATAATGGTGGAATTTCAGATTTCAGATTTAGGTAACAACATGAATGACTTGACTTAAATATCTCAGTTTGAAGGACTAATCAAAACTGTGCCTAGATTTGAAGAAAGTCTTCTGAGACCATCTTAAGAGAAAACTTTTGTTTTTTTTTTAAGAAATGAAAGTGCTTGACTGTAAATAAAACATACAGTACTGACAGAGCAGCTACTGTGCAATACCTAAGAATAGCCATTCTTTTTTAAGAATATGGAAAACTGAGGAAGAAAAACTCACACATACACGACTAGCCAGAGACAGGGATATGTCAAGGACAGTAAATTATCATAATGTTTAAATAACAAAGCGGTGAAAAGATAATTTGATAATTTTTCCCCTCATTTATTTATTAGCAACCTGATCTGGTTGGAGATGTCGCTGCTCCTTGCAGGGGGATTGGGCTGGGTGGGCTTTGAAAGAGCCTTCCCACCCAAACCAGCCTGTGATTCTAGGATTTCTTCTGAACATTAAGGCTTCAGAAAGCTTTTCAAGAATGCTGGTATTCTTTCAGACCGGTCCAAGCTTGTACACTATCAGTACATACTGCCAGGGTAAGAGATTTCCCGTATTTATAAATTGTGCCTCACAGTCGTTAGTGTGAACGTTAACGAGTTGATACCCTCTGAGATCAAGCCTCAGCTGTTTGTGACGGCTTTGCACAAGAGTGCACTATTCAGGGATGTACCCGTCAGCGACTGTATTCGCGTTGGAACAGAACACTTTGTCACCCTGCATACTGATCCACCTCTGGCAAACACGTTCAGGGCTAGATTCTGCAACTCGGGGTGAGTCGCCTGATCTAAGGGTTCCTGCAGCCCAAGAGGCACTGCTGCTGAACTCATTAACTCTGGCAAGGTTAATTGGCTCTCTGCTACATGTCATGTGAACAGGAGAAGCAGAACCTCGTAGGGTCAGACAGAACGACCTGATTTGCCATTAACATATTTGACGCAGAAATACACTTACTTAAGTCAGAGCTGGAAATCGCGATCAGGTCCATCTCCTGCTAACATGCACGTCTCTCATATCGCTAAAATTTAGGAGAGTGCTTGTATATATCAATACCAAAATTCAGATCTAGGTCGATGTGGAACCAAAAATTCAGTCTGATAAACTCAGTAGGATTGGGAAAAACAGCAACTCAATACAAAACTCAATTAACTTTACAGAATGAAACTAGAAACTACCGGGTATGACGTTCACGGCAGACGCAGAATATCATTTGATGGAGTTATGTTAAAAGCCCCTCTCGAACTCTTGCGAGGAACAAGGATCCTGTTACATTACCTCCACCGAAATCTCCTTCGGTGCCATGGGCCACTTGTGCTCGTACTTTTCTGTCACAGCTTGTTCGCTGTTCGCGGTTGGTGCCGAGTTCTCAGGCCGTACTCCGTGGCTTGTTTTGCCCACCAGATTTTGAACTGATTTTACCATATTCTTTAAATCCTCCGGGTATGGAGTGGGATAACGTTTTAGATTTATTTCAACCTGAACATTCATAAAGAGAATTAAAGGACAAATACAAAATGAAAACAGCATGCAAACGACAACCGTGGTTACAGTACTATGGCTAAGTGTAAATTCCTCAATTGTTAATTAATCTATTTGAGGTAATGTGTTACATATAGCTATCTTAATGGATTTTTAAGTCCTTGGACTGAAATTTGCTCTCAGTTACACCCATAATGGAATCTCAGTGACACAGAATGATGGAAGGGAGTGGTTCCCTGTAAGCCTGGTGAGAGTATGGTATGTTACTTTGCTGGAGAGCACTGACATATTAAAGCACACTTTTCCAGAACAATACTGGTGTAAGCGCAGAATTAACTTAGCTATGTGCAGTGTACTGAATTCATCTGCACTATCTACGGCAGCTGAGAACAGACTGATGTACTGGCAGCCATTTGCTTTTTGAGATGTGTAACGTACACACATGCACTCACACGCATCTTACTCTCCTCTTATACAGAAAACACAGGAAAGCAGACTCACACCACTACAGAAAAGTCACTGAATAGTACTTTAACTGGCAGACAGACCTACAGATTTTCTAGAAAACTCCGCATTTTAAATTTAGAATTTTTATCACTTGGAAGTAGAGAAACATCGTATTTCCCAAGCCCAAAGCAATTCCACAAAGCCTCCAAGCTGGTGGAAGAGGAAGAGCGGCTGAGAAGGCTCCTGGACGACATCACCCCATCACTGGGCAGGACACTGCGCTCTGAGGAGGTACAGTGACCCACCGCATCAGAGACTGCACACACGATGCTGACCTCTCCCTACAGCTCCGGCACCGTGTTACAGTCACATTGTGCCTGCTGAGCATCACGCCACACGGCGAGAAGAGAGCCTGAGGGACCTGATGTGCGCACCCACGACCTCGGCAAGGCTGCTCGGGCCACGCGGGGCAGCTGGCAGGTCTGCCCTCGGCCCAGCCTGCGGCAGATGCCTCCCTCAGCACAGGGCATCTCCTGCCCTCCCCGCTCTGTCCAAGAAGCTTTGCATATTGGAAATATTAACCACAAAAAACCTTCTACCTCCTCGTGTACGTGAGGCAAGCAAAGGCAGCATACCTCTAATAGCTCACTGTTAGAGTCATTGGATTTTAAATCCCTAAAAGTAATGTTGGATTCAAATGAATACGTTCTGTTGATGGGAATATTTTAAACGCAAAAGCATGATCGATTTGGAAAACAAAACTAAATGAAATACTGGCATACGCTTCTGAACCAGAATAGAATAAACATTACAGATAATAGATTCTGACATGACTGTAACAGAAAACCTTAAAATGTATGACCATGATGTCATACGTTAATAAAGAATTTCAACAGAAAAAAATAAATTACATCTGCAAAGCATTACCAAAGCTCTGGTTGATTTATGGTTGAAAGAAATCGTATTTGGATGTGGCCTAATTAGGCAATTGCTCTTTCACACAATTCAGACCATGATTTAACGTAAGGTCTACAGACAAAGCCAAAAGTGAAGTCACAGAGCAAATCCTCAATAAGCACTAGCCAAGGAAAAATTCCCTGAAAGACTTCCATGAGACAGGCAAGTCACGGACAGGGATTTCGGCAAGAGCTTCGTATCACTGTGAGTATTAACACAAAACAGTGAAAATGCTGGCAGCTGTGGCAGGCGATACCCACTAGAACGCAGGTATTTTCATCACCAATTTGGACTTGGTACAGAGGAAATCTGCCCTCCCTGTCGATACAGTTCCCTTAATGCTACACCAAAAGTAGCATGACCCTGAAAAGAGAATTTTTGAAGTTCAAAAGTCTTGATGGAAGAAGTTATTGAACAATTCCAATTACCAAATGTACTGTAACACACAGTGGGCTGAGAGTTCAGTTTGAACTATGAAAGCCAGAAAGCGAAGACTATGCATGCTTTTAAAAAATGCTACTAATGTTTGTGGTTACTGCCTGTTGATGGTTTACGTTAGCCTTCAAATCCAGCCCATAAAGGCCTGGTGAAACGGCTAAAAGCATAGATGTTAAAACTCCCCTAATACCTACTGGAACACGTGGACAGAGTGACACATGCTGGGTTCTCGAAAGGTTCCTGCAATTGGCTTTTTCTTCATGCGCATGCATCTAAACGCAGACTAACGAACAGTGCAGACAATTACCTCCTTACAACGCTTTTATGGGCGTTCACGTACAGAGGGGAGCTGGCGTTACTGGGGAAGAGCATGGATACACCAGAAGGATGTAAATAAGCATTTCTATCTTACTAATAGTAACTGGACTTGAGCTCATTTTTTCATGGCTTGGGCAAAATGGTTGTTTTCCATGACAGGGGAAAAAAAAACCCACACCTTCAGTGGGAAATCTTTCCCTTGCACAGCCCGGTAAGATTTCCTGGGATTGAACAGTATTATTTCTCTACTTTCAGTTTTTACAAACTACAGGTATTTATGGGTAACTGGTGTGCGCACAGTGAGATACGAGAGAGGAGAGGTGCTGCCTTCAGGGTACACAGACGGGAGATGTCTGATCAGCTCCCAGCTCCCTGCTTAGCCTTTCATGCTCTGTTTCAGCAATAACGACAGCAGCACCTGGAAAACGTAGCGGTTTGGTCTGGGGAGAAGAGGGTAGGATCACTGTGGAGGAGAGGAGCGCTGGACTGTCTATGGGACCTGAGCACTCCGCGCAGGCTCAGGCACTGCACAGTGGTGTACACGCGCTCTCCACAGATGAGTATTTTAGTGCTGGACTCTTCCCCAGCTAAGGAGCAGTGACACAAAGGATAAAGACTGTCCTGACCTTCGGACGGCCAAGCCAAAAGTTTCGGAGAAGCACAGCCCACGGGCCATGGGTCACCCGCAGGGTACAAACCACTCCTGCCGCTGGCTGCCCTTCCCACGCTGTGCTGCAACTGGGCTGGGACTGGAGCTGACCAGCGCTTGCTCTGGGAAGGCAGGCTTTGCTCCGCTGACTGCGACCGCGGCTGCCCGGGATGAGCAAACAGCCCTGGCAAGAGGCATCGCGACCACAGCACCGCGGCACCCTGACCATCCTGGTCCCGGGATGACGCCACGCGGAGACATCCGCTCGCAGCACGGGCACGCACCAGCTATTTTTGTGAAGTGCTGTTTCTAGGAAACCTGAAAAATGCGGGACTGCGTCTCGGCTGGTTTGCCTCCCCGTTTTCCATACAGCAGATGGCAGCATCTGAACTGAAGTACTGGAACGCATTCCGCGGATGAGTTCTACAAGAACAGCTTACTCAAAGGAAATACCTGTTTCAGCCATTCATAGTGTTCTGAAATATACTAAAACCAAATTTGCTATGTGACATCATGAATATATTAGATGTCAATATTTAAAATAATATTTAAAATACAATTACGTTATTCTGTAATCTTAGAAACTGATAGCTATTTCTCTGTTAATATTCCAATTGTTCGACACCTGGCCAGCCATGTTACCCACAGCTAAAATTCTGATAAGAAGCAGTACAAGTCTCAGACTCTCCCAGATGCTTTGCTTTTCATATATGACCCATAAACCTGCAATTCATCTGGGGTAAAACTTCAGTTCAATACATTTATTGTGAGGCAAAGGTTGCTCTTTGACTTCATTTTCTGTTTTACTAAAGCAGCAGAGCCCACTGCCTCTGCTTACAAGAGTTAGATGAAAATTCCTAATGGGGAAAAATATTAAAAAGAAAAATCCAAAATTTCCAAGAAGATCTAAATGGAATGTTAAATAGCTATTAATAACAGTACTGTTAATTTTATAATTAAAATATGATTTGAACCTCCTCATATGATTTTTGTCTCTGGCAATACATTCACGTTGGGTCTCCTACTGCAGTTAAAAATTTGCAGTGCTAAGTGTTTGATCTGGGGTAATTCCTTTTGATTATTCAAGAAACAGAAGTTTTCAGGCCATGTAAACACAGATGATCCTTCTAACAACGTAACCGATTAAGGGCTCAATTGAAATCTCTGGAATTATATTAATTTAATATAAATAAGATAAATGGAGGAGGATATTCACGCTTTGATCTTCATTTCTGGTAGGTTACAAAATTGATGAGTGAGACCCTCTTGGCTGCACATTCCTGTGTAACTCCATGAAGTTGCAAGGCTCTCGTCAACTTCCACCTTGAGAGGAATGTGGAATTCCCTATGTGATCTAAATCTTTCTGAAGAACCAGGTGGCTGGACATTCACTCTAAGTCTCCCAACATTTTGTGTTAATTTTGTCTTTGTGACAAAACACCTCCCACAGCAGGACCTCGACGTTAGGGTTACAGGCCTGGACTGACCAGGGAAATCAAAGTTTTGCTGGCTAGACAACAACAGCAAGAGCAGGAACTGGTAACATGTACTCCAGGGAGAACAGATACGCTATTCTTCCTCAACTGCTGCACTTGAAACGTGGTGACGAGTACTTTCTGGGTATTTACAACACAAAACCAGCTCAACTCAAGATCTGTAAGGTGGACTCTGTCCATAACGTGAATACCGGAATAAATCAAATAGAACTTACCTTAACTTTCCCTGCATTTTCCTCCTCTTCCTTTTTTTCTTCAAACTCAAAGGCAACAGTCATACGTTGCTGTCTCTGCTCCTCCCACAAAGTAGGGTTAAAGCTATCACTGTCTGACTGGAAATCTACGGTTAAATTGCAAACAGCAATGCACAAGAACAAGTAATCAGTGCAGCCAGCAGAAGACTGGAGATGATCTAAATGGCCATGTTCTTAGCGGATCCTGTGATCTTGGGTTATTGTTTTAAACTGTGGAGGGGGGCAATGAGAGCAGTAGCTGACAAACCACCACAGAGTTTAATGTGAAAATGGAAATTAGAGTGACGGGAAGCAACAGGGCTGCGGGGCAGATCTGGAGCTGCGGGGGAGTACGCCAACCCTCTAACTTAACGTAGCTCAGTCAGGCCAAACCCCCAGCACCGCCAGGCCCCGAGCTCCCAACCCCAAATGTCTAGGAGCTGGCCAAGTGCCCCGCTCGCTCAGACAGGCCCAGCCTCCAGCCACCAGCCCGTCCGCATGGCAGCGAGGCATATCCTACAACTTCGGTCCTAATTGTTTATTCAAAGGCATTCTTCTGAAAACAAAAAAGTGTTTAAGGAAATGTAAATCGGACAGTCTGAGAATAATGGCTTTGCAAACAGGATTCCTGCAAAACGCAGCCTGTTACTTGCACCCCGCGAGCTTTGTGTGTCAGGAGCGATGCTCACACCCAGAACCATGTCTGAAACCCCTTCCTCTCCCTCCCTCTGCTTCCTTCTCCACCATCTGAAGAAGCCCTGCTCCTGCCTTTGTAGGTGCTGGCGGTGCTTTACCTTCATCACTGCGGGGCTGCTGGGGAAACATGTAGTTGGTCAGCACTCTCTGCTTTGTTTCGGGGTGAGCCTCGGTTTGCAGCGGAATGAGAGCCTTGGACTGCGCAGAAAGGCAAAACAGAGCCGTTAGCTCGGAGCACGTCTGTTCACTGGCACTTGATAAAGAGAAAAGACAAGATTAACCACAAGTCTGTATGAAAATAATCATCTCTGGGGACTGAAACAAGTATTAACCTGGTGGAAATTCCTCCTCTCCCATTCTTCGCTTCTGTAATTCCTTTAAAATCGTTTGCTTAGCTATAAAAGTAAAAAGTAGATTTACAGAGCAGTGCGACAAGCATGTACCAACGTAAATCTACTGATCACACTGCATTTGGCCTTGCGATGATTCCAGGGCACGGCTGCATGCTCCGCGCCGGCCAGGAGACAGCAGGAGTTTCATCTGACATCTTGACAGAAAAGCGACCCCGTCTGCCGGGCCGCGCCCCGTGGAGCAGCACGGGCTCTGCTCTGCGGGGTTCTGCGCCCGGCGCAGGCGTACACACACCGTGCGGATGGGTTAACCTCCACCAGCGTCCTAATTGGCCCCTGAAGAATTATCCTCACCAACTTCAGCTGCAGAGTCATAATATCTGACCATGGGCATTCTTGCAAAGTGAGAAAGGTGAGGTTATGAGATTTATTGAGATTATTAGAAACTGTTAGCTGTGTTGAACATTTCTAACATTGCACAAATTGAGTTGTTCTCCATTTAGAGTTAAATTACGGAAGTGCAAAATTATTCTATCCACCGAAAGGATCGAGACTTATTTTAGTGTTCAGATGCTGGCTGAACTGTTACATTTCTCAGTGCTCATCTTACATAACTTGTTTTAAAATAGAATCCTAAAGAATATATAGCAGTGAAACCAAACCCCCTAGAAGAAAGAAAGGGATACTTAGGTTTAAAAGGAACTTAAATGAGAGTTCTTTCTAAAACAAGACTAAGAGATCTTGTGCATCTTTTCCATGTTTAAACTCCCACTGACTGTAATGGAGTTTAAAATACGCAGGAGTGGAAGCATGGCCAGGAAAACGGAAAAGGAAGGCAACAAGAATGGAGGCACAGATGGAGTAAAGGACGGGACAAACGTAACAAGTTCGTTAACAAAGTCTTACCTCTTGAATTTCTATTTACAAACTATTCTCTTGACCCTTTTGGCCCTTATTTACTACTTTTGCACGGATGCAGCAGCTTAGCTAGATGCAAGTAATAAATCCTGCAAAGGTGATTTTTCCACGTCAATAAAAGAAGAATCTCTACCTTGATATGAGAGTATAAAGCTGCACTGGGAGCAAACACGTCTGAAATTCTACTGCAATCAGGTACTGAATTACAGGTTTCCTTAAGGCCCTTGCTAAGACTTCTAGTGACTAAAGAAAATAGGAATATTGAAAGTCATTACCTGGTTGTCAGAAAGCCACAAAGCTGCAAGTTCTTTAAGTTTAGTAAAAGTGAACGGTAAATTCTTCAGTCTGTAAAGGAAAACATTGAAACCATGCGAATCCTTCATTTTCACAACAGCTTCTTTTAAAAATTTGTATGCAGGATATTTATCTTGACCATATTGAAATTGCTATAAAAAAGGAAAAAAGGGAAAAAAAAGAGAAAAAAGAAAAAAAAGAGAAAAAAAAAAAAGACTCTCATGGCACAATTACAGGTTTGGAAAGGCGGAGTGATGTAGCTCAGACGGGTCTAATGTGCCGGGGAAGGCGCCCGCAGTTGCAGCTCCTTGGGCTCCCAAGAGGCCCCGAAGCAGCGCTGTCCCGTTGCCCCCCCGCTCCATGCCCCCTCCTGCGCTACAGCTGGCTGTGCAGCAACGAGGTGGACCAGCCACCGGGAACCTCCACCGGAAAATCCACCACATCTCCGACAGGCTGCCTTCCTCTGCGGCACGGAAGCGTTCAGCATCGCCACGCTCCCGGGCAAAACGGTGGCAGGAGAGGACCGGGCGCGTGGGTGCAGGACCAGCGAGGGGAGGCTGGGGGAGTTCAAGGTGCTGCCCAAAATACAGTTTCAGGCTCTAGCTGTGCAGGGAAAAGCACAAAGGCTCCCTCTGCGGTGACACACCGATGGGGGAGTGCTCTGTCCCTGGGGAAGGACCGGAATCCAAAACCCAACATCAGGAGAGCCAAGTGTTGAGTCTGGGACTTGGACAGTTCCAACGCAAACCAGAGTCAAGTTTAACTTTGCGTTCAGGTCCGTACATCGTGTATTTCATCACACACAACTGCAACGCGGGAAATCCTCTCACAGAACTACGCAAATAATTTTAAACTAATATATTACAGGGATGTCTGCACTGTTTCCTCTTCTGCTTTATGGTCAACCTTAATTTCAACAATTAAACTGCTGGCAGTCAATCAGACACAGACGTGGGAAGTCCGTCCTCTAATTTTTACTGAGTATGGAAATCGGGATTCACACACCACTTGTTGCACTGCCAAGCAAACTTGTATTTCTGTGCTTATGCTAGAAATTAACCCATGTTTAGCACAGGACAGGTATCAAGAAAGGCTTGGTTTAAGCACTCTGTTTCTCAAGGGAATAGTCATGTGCGTAAGAACAGAAGAATCCAAGGTTTTTGACAAAACCTTTACTCTGCTGAAGGAAACAGAAAATTTTCTTTTGATTTCAGTGGAGTCAGGATAACGTGCCAGCGTGCTTGCATTTAATAACTTCCTATACATCAGCTTGTCAGAATTTTTAAGTTATTAAATATTACAAATTATATACAATTTTAAAGCCAAACATCACACTTCCACAAGGAAACAGCAGGAGATAAAAGAAGTAAACAGGTTTTAATCTGTTAAAACACACTGAGACCCAGATCTTGGGCCCATTCAACTTTTCCTTTGAATCTCAGTGGAACTAAGAGCAAACCACAAAGATTAAGGAAAAAAAAAATCAAGTTTTTTTTCCCGTACGAATAGTTTAAATAAAGCAATTCTAAACACATTTTTTGTCTTTTAAAATATATTTTGTATAAATGTATTTTTACAAATACCTAAAAAGAAGAGTTTAAAATTTTTCAAAAATTAATTCTGACAACGGGTTAGAAAAATTATGTGGACTGTACCTGTTATCGCTTAGATTTAACACCCGCAGCTTCTGCATCTGACCAATCTCGTCAGGAAGAAATTCTAGCTTGTTGGAGCGCAGAGACATCACCGTCACATTTTTACAGCTTCCAATCTACAGGAATGAAAAAACCAAGGATGTTAGGATGCCTGCTTTGATAAAATTTATTATCACTAACTTTTTATGCCAGGAGGTGGATAAATTGTGTTTTTACTGTAGCTGACAGCAGGCAGAAAATACAGAAGCTCGTCAGCAACGCCCTCCCTTTGCCAGTACCATCAGGGACAGGCCCAGGGTGACCTGCACTCTTCGGAGCAATACTCTCACCTTCACATGAATCCACCAATTTCCTGGTTTTGCTAGGTTACCACCAAGTAAACAAGAAGGATTTGGCTCCACACCGTGCAGAAACAATTGGTTTACCACATATTTCGTCTGAGTAGGGCTGAAATCTTGGGGCTACCACAAAACGTTTCAATCTGTAATTTGAGAACAGAATCAGCTTCTCACCTCTCTGGGCAGCTCGGGAAGGAAATTCTCATCCACAGCCAACGTCCTCAGGTTGTGAAGGTAGCCGATGGTCGAAGGCAAGGACTCCAACTCGTTACAGCTGCAGTCAAATTCTTCTAATAAAGATAAACTGAAATTGTAAGTGCACTTGTTAGATGCTATGCAAAGGCTAGATAACAAAAATTAGCAATCTGAAATCTCAGAAAGTTTCAAGAGGAAGTATTCCAAGTACATCAAACAGTGATCAGGGTAATTCATACTAAGCTGAAGAATCAAACCAAAAAGTTTATCATCTTGACATACAAAGACAGACAACGGGTAAAGAAATATCGCTGGTGAGAGCAAAGGAAAGGGAGGCAGGAACTGAGTTCATTCCAACGGACGCACTTGATGTAATTTCTAATACAGATCAGTAGTGAAAAAAGATTAATTTAGACCCAAACTCAGCAGTCATCTCAGCCTGTTGTAGTCCAACACAGCTTTTGTAAAAAAAAAATCCTTCACATGTCGAGAGAACTGGCTAAAAAGTGATCTTGAGAGGGTATTGGCATGGCAAGGACCGAAACAAAGCAGAACAAAGTCATTTTCCAAGCCTTCAGTTCAGAATGGAATCCGAGGAAATGCCAAGAGATCCAAGGCAGAGCACTGAGTCAGCACCTGACCCGCCCCAGCCACGCTGCTCCGGCACCACACGGCCTTCAGAGGCATTTTTCTGCTCTTCAGGACCCTGTCCCAGCCAGCCACGCGACCCTGGGGCTCCTCCGAGTGTCTGTCCTCCTGGGACAGCGGTGGCAGCCAGCACCACTCAAACATCCATCCGGCCTCGGAGACTGAGAATCAAGAACTTGACCTTTGCTAATGCAAACACCACAACTAGGACTGTATCTGTCATACATGGTATATAGATATACACATAAGAACAGATACATTCTACATATATATTATGCACATAAACACATATCTATAAATATTCTGAAGAAATATCTCCTGAATGTCTTAAAAAATGAGGCTGGACATAAAAATTATTGAAATGAACTGCACTGCTCCTTCAGCTCAGGGATTAGAAGTTTTGTGACCCATCACAAAAGCCATCGCTCCCTGCTTCTCCTGCCCCTTTGCTGCTCCACATGTCCTACCTTTTTCTCTCAAGTGCTTTCATCAATAGTAAGGTTAAATAGCAAGCAATTATTTCTTCCTCAACATTTGTCATCTCCCTGTCCACTGATGAAGGGACTGAGGGCCCAGAAGATTGTCTGGTTTTTCCAGATGTTCAGGTAGATCTGATAAAAAGTTTACCTCTGCTACAAACCTCGCTCCTGAGTATTTCTGTGAGTCACAGCTGCAGGACCGGAGCGTCACTGCATGTCTAACTTACCTGCATTCCAGTTTCTTAATTAAAAAAAGGTCCTTCAGCCTTCAGATTTTACGAAACATGAAACCAGAAAGAGCTGTTCCTAACAGGGAATTCTCAGGACTCTCCTCTCACTGCTGTGTTTCAGCAGGCTGAAAAGCCAAGGCGAGTCACTCGGTGATTAGTGAGAGACGCAGGAATATTCCCCAAAGCTCTGCCGCGCTTGGTCATAGCACCTCTTCAATACAGGCCTTGTAGCCACCACAATTTATTTCCAATGAGACACAAAACAATTTCGGTAAAGGCAAAATTCAGTCATGTTTAACTGCTTCAGACAGAATATGTGCTTGACAGAGCAAAGCCCAGCTGGGAAGCCTGTTAAACTGCAAGGTGCACATGTTCCTCCTTTTACCGACGATAACACAACTGGAAAAGCTTGGAAGCAGACAAGCTAATTGAGAACTATCACGTTCCCAATGGCAATTGGAAAACCCGATACGCTGAACTCCACCTGCAGAAGTGTCCCTGACAGTAAAGAATGACTTTATCAGACAAGGGGATTTTATTGGAAAGGTATTGTCTGGCATGGACATTCTCAGCTTCTTTCCTGCCTGATGACATCATCAGCAGACAAATGAGGATGGCGACAATGAAAAAAACAAAGTCAGTGTGAAACTGTATTTTACCTCTATAATTACCACGGGTAAAAATATAGGCACTTCAGCAAGTGATTCTTCATTCACCATGGATTGCGCGTGAAAGTAAGCTGAGAATAACAGCTGTAATTCCAACAATGCTAATTTAACTAAAATACCGTTAATCTTACCGCTGTCTTGGGCTACCTTCACATCATTCTTGATAGGTTAAAAGGAAGGCAGACAAAAATCAGAGAGGCACCTGCTGTTCAGTTTGGCACCCACTGAAATGAGACAGCTCAGGGTGCTAAGGCAGACGAGGAGTGGTTTTAGACTGATCAGTAGAGGTTGGTTCATGGAGAATGAAGGCTGGCACGAACCAGAGAGCAGGTCCACCCACCTCAGCCCCGTTTCATACAGCCCCAGCACCCAGATAACTGCCAAAGCAGTCTAACTCCTAAGAGCTGGCTACACTTGCCGTTTGTCCAAATAGCAGCAGGAATTTTGCAGGCCCAGGAACACAAGTTCACCCTTTCCTTTGCAGCATCTGGTACTAACACAACGTCTAAGACGTTGGCTCTTGAGCTACTGCACCATCGCCTGCGCATGGGCCAGGTCTTCCCTTGTGACGCCGTCCTACCCACACAGGGGACACGCGGGTATTCGCTTGGGTCCTACAGATCCCACCTCTGGTCGCTGGATCCAGTTTGGTGAAGTACTTAACCAAGGTGAATCCACTCAACTGATGTGGAATGTTTTATTAAGCTAGGTCTACCGCAGAAGGTATGTTGCAGGGTCAAACTCTAAACGCCGCTTACAGGCCTGCCCTTTGAACAAAACTGGCAAAAATGAGGGTGGTGGCTCACTATCATCAACGTTAACTCAGACAGGGTTGAAGAGCTCAGTGTCTCACCAGGAAATTGGTCCCCGGAGGGAGCGTTCCCTCCTCCACACTGCTAATCTTTGTGTGACAATAACATCCTCGGCAGCGGGGACTACGGCTATCATTTAGAGACAGAGACCCAGTAGGAAACTATCCAAATGGATGAGTCAGAGAAAGGAAGCTCGTTTTGATGTAGGAGACACGGTCCTCACTAAATGAGAGAAAGTATTTCATTTAAAAAGCACAACCGACCGCTCAAAACTAATGTGGTATAAGGTGATCAGCCTACTGCTCTGCATTCACACCGTTTAGAGCAGCAGTATGCATCTTTGAAAACGCAATTAAGGCTCCTCGACGAACAATGCTGAACAGATATTAGGTCTAAAAAAAGAAGAGGGGCTCCCCTTCAAGTTGAGCAATTCAACAAATAAGAAAGGTTTTAAAAACCGACCTCCAAAATTGTTACAGATAACGTTGGACATCATACCAACCTTTTTGCAGTGTCCAGTACAGCTCTGAGCCGTACGAACTTCCACTGCCTGTTGGAATTTATTGCTGCACAATGATCTGTGTAGCAAAGGTTTGCCCTTTTGTGATTCATATAACCAGCTTTTAACGCTCGCCATGAAAAACACACAAATCTAGAGACACTCCTGCTAAAAAGGCGTATCTGTAGTGCAAAACAAAGAACTGCCTGTTTCCATACTTGGAGACAGGCTTGCATCCCCCTTGAATTGTACAATCAATTGCAGATTTCATTCAGCAATAAGCCCAAGGCACACAGCAGCACCAGACAGGTTTTCACACCAGTGACGATGTAATACCTGACAAAGTGAGAGCTGAAGGGCATTAGTAGTGCTTTTCCTAATAAGATCGCTTACACGATACTTTCACATTTTCATGCACATACCTAGTCATGACTTTTTCATTTATGCTGCTTCAATATTTTAAGAAATCTTCATACATACGGGGTTTACAGCCATTTTCTTTTCAGCATCAAGTGCTGGCTGTTGCTATGGAAACAGACGTATTCCCCCAAATACTTCTATTTCTTCTACTTTTGCTGCTCTAATCATCTAAATTGCAAGTGATTCATATAGAAAAATACCTTTGTTCTTTTTCTTGGAAAATGTGATACATTTCATCTTCTTACCACTTACGCCAGTGTAAGTCCACAGAAGTAATCGTGTGGCTCCAAATTTAAACACTATAAGCTGGGTGTCAGGCACACATTTTGAAATTATTTTATAATTCAGTACATCTTTGTCTACTTTTTATTTAAAAAAAAAAAACACATTCCACAAGCAGAAGGGAAAACATATTTTACTTAGTGTTGAAAATCATGAGGCTTATACTCACTTTCCAATTGCATTTGGCAGAATTGTAAGCTGATTATCATCCACTTTTAAGGTTGTAAGCCTTTTCAACAGTCCTGCAAAACAGGTCAGGAAGAAGTAATAGAAAGATTTCACATTAATCTTTTTTACTTTCTGTAATCTCCCATATCCTTAAGCAAACACTGAGTAACTCTCATCTAGATTTTAGAAAATCTATGTCCAGAGGGCAATACACAGACACATTCCTCTCCCATCGAAAATAGGTTTCATCAAAATGAAGCGCTGATTAAAAGTTAAGCTGAACTGCAAGTAAAATAGGAAGTGTTTTCCTGGAGTCCTTAAAAAAAATTGTAAAAAAAAAAAAAAAAAAAAAAAAAAATAAAGAATTGTACCAATCTATGTAGGAAGGGCAGTATTTCTACTGATCTGTTAATGTTTCAATTGAGTTCAAGTACTGTTGCCTTGATTAAAAGGTGCTCAGGTCATAACAGGACATTAGGTGAATTATCTAAAGTCTATGCTACATTTATAAAGCTTCACAATATGTAGGGATAGGCAGAAAACCAGAATAAATCCTGAATGCATTTGTATATGTGGTTAACTCTTACCATTAAAAGAATTCTTATATACCCAAGTGGAATCAGATGCATGACTGGGTAACATTTACCAAGAATGGAATGAAACTTCTGCTTTACCAAGGCGTAACAGCAGAAAACAATAAAAGAGTAAAGACAGAGAAAATGGGGAAAATATTGCATTCTGGATATATCTAAATAGCATTTTTAAAATGATTATTTTTAATTAATGCTGGGAATAATATAAATTAATCACTAATATAGAGAAAAATGTTAAACCAAACGTGCCATAATATGAAAGCTGAAGGAAATGAGAAGTGTAATCAAAAGGGATACTAGAAACACCACTCATTTCAACTGCAGAACATTCTTGTTGAAAGCTTTTTCAAAATCAATGTTTCAAGAAACATCTAGGTTCCAACAAAATTTTCTTTTAAGAAGAAAGAAGTTCCAGCAAAATGAATTTCATCAAGCTCCCATCTGAAAACGTTAAAATGTCTCTTTTTGCTTTACTTCTGTTAAGTCTATTACCATTCAGTAACAGGCATTTGGAAACGAGAACTGAATATATATAATGTGTAATTCCTTATGTAAACACTTGTCCCTTTTGTGCAATCAGAATAATCAATACCTTCTACCCATGGCTTTTTTCCTGCCTTCACAAAACAGTCTTCCTGGACTGTCCAGACACAGATGTTGGAATCTCCTTTGGAATTTAACGGCAGTTCTTGTTCCAGCTATTATAAAGTCTCATCATGACCCGAAAGAGATACAAATAAAATCCTCAGTTGTAAGATGACAAGAAATCCTGAGCTTTTCTCACCTATGGAGTCCGGAAGTTGCTGCAACATGTTGGATGACAAGAGGAGATCCTCCAGTCCTTCACATCCCGATATGTCCAAATCCACCGTTTCTATCCTGTTTTTTGACACATCCAGGTACACGAGCTGTTTTAACTTCCCTATAGACTTAAAAGCACGTTACAAAGCATTACTTGAGCAGACAGACACTGTGTGCCAGTTTCTAAGTTTAATTAAAGACAAACAGTCCTTATACAAGCTTATACTCCGTTACCTCAGCATCCCTTCTCCAAGGGTTATTTCTCCGAGGCAGTGGCGGTCCTACGGCCTGCCTGCCCAGGTAGCCCCAAAAGGAACCACACCAGACCGAATGAGACCTACCAAACCAACCAACGCGCTCCAGATTCACCACATCTGCGGACAGGCCGAGTTCTCAGTCACACACCGGTATTACCCCCTCATTTGGGGCATTTCCAGGGGCATTTCCTCACAGCTCCCATCTACTCACAACGGCCATCCTCTAGGCCACTGAGGCTAGACAGGCAGGCACAGCTTTCCTGTGCCAACCTGATTCCCTGAATTTTATACAGTCTAACATTAGAGTTTAGACATTCCTAGTTAGCCGTTACAGAGAGCTAGCATGGGGTGCAATCCCACAGAAACGCTCTGTCATCCACAGGAATGGCCTCATCGTCACAGGGAAGTTCAATGGGGAACAGAAAACTTTGTTTCAGAGCAGACGAATAAACATTCACGGCCTACGAGGGAGCTTCCTTTATGGATGTGTATGCATTCTACACAATACCTGCTCTTCCTCTCTTACCTTGCTGAGATCTGCTCTCTGCTTCCCTGTTATCTTTAAGCACATCGGAGCTGTTGTACAAAGGGAAAATCTCCCTTTCACTCCAACCTTTGCCCTCCTGCCCATGTTAACAGTTTAATACAGTCGTTGTTTCTAGCACACCCTCCTTTTTTAAAAACTGAGTCATCAGTATGGGAAACCTGGCAAATCTCTCAATTTTAAATCAAATATTTCCTTTCTGGTTTTAACAGTCAAAACTTAAAGTCCATATTAACTGGTTTAAGCCTCTTGTTTTGGAGAAGGCTTTTGTAAAACATCATTCAGGGTCTACAAGAATCGGAGTCAGGAAACGCGAATTGTTCACAATTGTTGACAATAATTACGCTCCGCGGGATTCAGTTCCCCGATCCACTGAACACCTTCAGCTCCAAACACCCTCTCCAGGGACTGGAGAGCTCAGCAGGACTGTGCCTGGAACACGTTTCAGCACTGCATGTTCACCAATTCCGTTGTGAACAGAAAAGGAGGGGAACAACGGCTAACGTGTCTGTGCCCACGCTCTCCTGTCTATCTGACACTTCCACTCGGTCACCTCGCAGCAGCAACACTGCAGTATATTCCGTTCCTGATCTCCAGCTGGTGTCAGTATCATTCCTATACCAGCTTTTTTCTTCGCTAATAAAGCACGCAAAATGTGGGTATGTGGACAGTGACTGAAAATGATCACTTTCAGCGCAAACATCCTGCTTAACACAAAATAAAAAACGACTGTAAGCTATTTAAGAGAAAAACCAGTCATCGCTCAGTGCAAAAACCTCACTTTTGATTAACAAATGTTCCAAGCTGAAAGAGGAGGCAGTTCTTTTTCCAGCACCTAGACATGTTTGCGCTAGGTCTATTCTAAATTTTCCCCGCAACACTGAAGAGCATTAACGTGTGAAACACGATCTGTCACCTGTGTGACAAAATACGACTGAGATGCCCTTCTGCAGCCATAACCCGTGTATTTTAGAGGGATAATATCAAACAATTCATGGCAATAAAAATTGAAAATCCAAGTTCTACTGCGGGGTAGAAACAGCACTAACATATAACCATGACCCTTATGTTCAGATTTTAAAATAGGTTGTTCCGAGTTTTCTAGAGGAAGGCGTCTTTATCCCACAGCCTCAGAACTGCTTTTAGTAAGCTGAATCTGTACATACCATCTGTTATTTTTCAGTTTACTTAGATTACTTAATATTTCCTCTTCCTTTATAAAACTCACGTGGGTTTTTACAAAGCTGCTAGTTAATGCGTGGCTACTGAGAAGACAAAGGGAAATAATTTCCCCTCAATGAAAATGACACAAGGCTTCAATATAACAGGCACGTCCCCACTCAGGCACTCTCATGTGATAACACAGCAGTTAAAGGGTTTCATATGACTGGCTATGCTGAGAGCTTTATTTCTTAACAATAATGAATGACTATATGACCTAGGAATACGTACCCATTCAAGAAAATGCACATGTATTTATGTACTGCAAGGTAAAGAGTTCACTATGGCACACAACAATTTGATTACATAAAATAAATGTCCATACCCCAGGTAGTATTTGCAAAGAATTATTGTCCATCCACAGCTCCTTTAGATTTTGTATTTGTTCGAGAACTTCAGGCTGAGGAAAAGAATACAGCATTATGAACAGTTAAATAAATCAGTTGTTTTTTTTAGTTAAATATAAACCAATATTTTCATTTAAAAATAGATTCCCTCTTCACCTTCCTTTTTTTCTTTTTATAACCCACATCAAACTTTCAGACAGTTAACGACATGAAGAGTATGCTCATTCCATTTAATTTAACCACTGTCGCTCTTCTTCGAAACTTGTGAAATTTAAGAATCCTTTGGAAAAGAAATGGATACAACGAACTCCTTCAAAGGTGTTGTTCTAAGCAGCCTGCTGCCAGCATGCAATTTATGAAGAAGGCAAATACGAGACGTGAGAATTGTGGGGCTTAAGAAACAATGCCCGGGAAAGAAAGACCCAACCTCACCTTGCAGCACATGCCAAACTCTGCGTTTCACATGATTTAGTGATTTATAGCCTTAAAACACCTCAACAGAGGCACAGTGCTGAACGCCTTCCTGCACATACGCATTTATCTGCACACCACTGTCTGCATCCTCATATTCAGTAGTTAAAATAGTGGTATGCAATGATCAAGCCTTAAAATTACAATATTAAGCTTTAATTTGAGATGCTCTATTCTTGTCAATGCTATAGGATATTAGTGAAACCGAACAAGGCAACTACCCAAATCATTTCCTGTTCATTACAGCTGTGAAAATCAAGATCACAAATATTGGTCTATCAGGTCATAAATATTTCCATGTTTCAGCCTAAGCAGTACTTTTCTTTTTCATGGAACACTATTTTCACAGGTCAAACAAGACTTTCAACTTGCCTTAGCTCTGTAAAGTTGTAGAGATTTTTTTTTTTTCAAAGTCCACCAGAAACCGATATTAAATATTTCATTTGGTTCTGACTAAACCAGATTCTAGCATTTTAAAAGTCTGCAGCACTATTTCACTGGAATTATTTCAATATAGGTAGAAACAAATGTATCTGCCTAGCATCACAGGGCGTTAAGAGAGACTTCTAATTATTGCTCGTGCTCTAAATTCCTTGGAATGTTGTAATTCCCGTAAGAAAAATGATTTGCCAGTTGCCCGGGTGACATGGTACATGATGGGAGAAGTTCCCGACACATCACTGGATAAGAAAGAAAGAACTTGCTGATGTGGAGAGCTCAGTCCCTCAGTTTTCTATATCGTCACATAACGTGTTTCTAATAAAAAAATGACTGGCCAATATATTGGAGATAATTTATTTTGTCTTGGCTAATGCTACTGAAATTTTATCATCCTTCAAGGGTTAAAACCACTTCTGATTTCCAGGCTAAATGAATTAATGGTCACTTTATACTATTTCTTCCTGCGATGATTAATGGTTCTTTATTTCTCCAGAGTGTTCACTGATTAAGGTTATTATAGAGAATCATAATTTCCCCTCTCATCTTTAATTTTCTTTTAAATTCCTCTCATTAGACAGACACCTTTCTCATGGCAACAGACTACTCCCATCTTGTACACATGACCATTGATCTGAGATTTCCTGAGTGTGGATCATGGCATACCATAATCCAGATGAGATCTCACTGATGTTTTGATAAATGGTATTGTTATCTTATTTGTCTCTGCTAGAAACGCTTCTGCTGACGCATTTTGGAGAATATTTTCATTTTCCGCATAGATTGCCACAATTAGAACAGAATAGAATGGAAAGAATGGAATGGAAAGGTCAGGTTGGAAGGGACCTAAAAGGATCCAACTGCCTGACCAACTCAGGGCTCACCAAAACTTAACAGATATTCCAAAGGGCATTGTCCAAATGCCTCTTAAACACTGCCAGGCTGGGGGCTTCCACCACCTCTCCAGGAAGCCTTTCCAGCGTCTGACCACCCTCTCGGTAAAGAAACGCTTCCTAATGTCAAGTCTGAATTAAGGACTGACGTTAATCTTTGGCAAAAGCACATGACATTTTATCCTCTTTCCGCTTCCTTTACCTTTTCTCCCTACCTTTCACTATTTTATTTCAAAACTTCTGAAGTCTTGCTGCTGACAGCAGATTCCTGACCTCTGTCAAGAACTCACCCTCCTTTCAGGCAGAGATACTACAAGTGCTGTTTATTGTTTGTCCAGGGACATTTTTTGATGCTTCAAAGATTGGAGATTTCAAATCCTTGACCCACACCTTGTGATTTAATGCTCCAGTCTTCCCAGAGACCTGTGACGCATGTCACCCATTCCCTTCCTTGATTACATCAAGTCACTTGAATATGGCTGCTATTTAGGAAGTGAGATTTTCTATTTTAGGAACACATACCTATCTCATGATTTGCACAATCTTGTTTCCAGAAAATGAATGATCAGAACGACTTCATTTTTGTATCCACCTTTATGCTTAGCCCCACGCCCGCTGCTCCAGATTGTCTGTGTGACGAGCACAGAGTCTGCCAGGCACGGACTGTCAAAGAGAATAAGCTCTGCCACGCCATCGCAGTTCTAGCAGTACTTTTCTCCAGTAAGAAGGAATGTTCTACTGAAACTCAAATCAGATTTTCAGAATCCATGAAAACAAGACCTTTTGGTTCTTTTTTCCAGGAGATCTTGGTTTAAGCTAGTACCACTTTTCCTATGGCATTTCTGCAGATTCACGCTCTTCCCGTGCCTTCTGGCCCATTTTGCTTCTGCCATTTGATTCTAGTTCCTACTGTTTTGGACCAGCTTTCTGAAAAATAATTCAAATCAGGGACTCTGGTGCTAACAGCAGTATGGGGCCACCAGACTCCTGACAGATCACACTTAGGGGACAGTATGCTACAGTGGAAAAATGTAGAATGATGCTGAAGTCACTAAAAAAAAAAACCAAACTGCAAAACCAACTGACCCCAGCAAAGGGCACACCCTGAATACAGGCAGCATATTTATTTATCTATTGATTTATTTAGATCAAATTTTCAAATACCACTTCTGAAAATTTTATTCTATTTTAGGCCTGCTCAGGCCCAAGCTACACAGTCTCTAACTCACTCCTCCCCGCCCTCCAGTGGGACAGAGAGGAGAACTGGTAAACAAAATGCAGCAAAACTCGTGGGTTGAGATGAAACAAAAAAATAACTTTAAGAGAAATAACAGAAGAAAATAAAACAGAGATGGAAAACAAATGCAGTACAACAGCTCACAGCAAATCCCAAGTAGCAGGAGCCTCCCCTCAGCACCCTCCTCACTGATACACTGGGCATGAGGTCACACGGGATGGACCAGCCCTTGGGCTCATTTGGGTAAACTCACCCCAGCTGTTAGCTCATTAGTTAACTATCCCAGCTGTTGGGTAATTAGTAACCTATCCCAGCTGGGTGCCCCAACCATAGGGGTCACCAGCTCCAGTTCCTCTCCCAGCTCAGGCAAATGGTAACTCTGTCCTAGCCAGAACCAGGACATTATGCAAAAGATTTCTAGTTTTAATGAAAAATCTGAGTTTAAACCATCTATTTTCCCCTACAAAGCAATATAAATTAGTAAACATTAACAGGGTCATAACCATAACAGTAGAAGAGAGTGCACTGTCTATAAACCAGGTGTAGACTCTTTGCTACAGCTTTCTCCTAGTAGATGACGTTGCAAAATTTGTTTGAAGTGAAATGATCTTAATTTTAACTAAAGCTACAGGAACCCTCACCCTCACAACACCGTACGCCCTGACTCAGCAGCAGTACTTTTACAGATTGTTCTCTGACTCTGAAGCAAGGACAGCCCACGGGCTCCGACACCCCAGGGCAGGCCATGGGCGGGTAAGGCCCTCTGTTAATAGCAATTTCCAATATTTGCAGGATATGATGACAGATATTAAGAAACTAACACATAATGGGCACAAGTATTTACACTGAGACCATCCCAGTCTGAAGTATTCCAGCAGTGGCAACTGGCTGAGAGCGAGAATCCTCTGGGACGCGTGAACTGCAGAGGCCTGGCAGAGATGAAGCATGGTGTATCATCAACACTTACCTCATAAACTATGACAGATCTTCGGTTCTACAAGGAAATGCAACCACAGCAGGTGGCCACTACACAACAACGCTTTATAAGTAAAAGTTTCATGCGCCATGCATCCAAAACACACAGGTTTTCTATTAAAAAACAACACATCTCTTACCAGCTCGGAGAACTCATTATTGCCCAGATCGAGTCTCTCCAGCTGAGTCAGTTTGTGCATTGACCTGTAACAGATGAGGAGATACCCAAGATGAAATTTTGACTTGCAAAATGTCAGTCAGGTCGTGGTTAGATAAAAATTAAGCTCAAATGATACCGTTACCGCAAAAGAATTACATCGGGCTGATGCTGATGCAAATGAGAACAATACACTCCACCTTCAAGACACGGCTAAAAGTTCTTGAACTAAAAAGCTAGCAACAATCACTTTAGTATAAAAATAAAGATAAAATCTTGCTATAATGTTGCATACTTGCTCAAGGAAAATGACCCATGTTGTATTTATAAGTAATTGAAAGTAATATAAATTCTGACATTTTTGATACAGATTTGTAAATTTGTTAGCTTCTCTATAAATCACTAGAAAGTGGTTTGGCTCTTCACAGCAAAAGCACAAAGTATAGTTGCTGCTCCCCTAAAATTGTGAGTAACCGCAGTCACGACGCAAAATGGTGCCACTCCTGTGGCGAGGACCTGCACAACGCCTGCACGCCCAGCGCGCTGAGCTCAGCCGCGGCTTGTTTCGAGCTCTCGTGTTGGTGCAACGGAATGCGCTGAGCTGACGGGGTCCCCTCCTCCTTGGGTCGCCGTACCGGTGACCCGAAACACGGCTCCCGCTCCAGTGTAAGCCAGGAGCCACACGGGTATTTGGGGACACTTGCTGATTTTGGATTTACATCGGTGACTGAGCACGACATTCCGCAAACAGTGAAATAAGAGGAAAAGTGACAAATTGCTAAAAAGCTATGTTATTAAATTCTTCATTTACTGAAGTAAGCGGAATAAATCGCCCAGGTTTATCTCCGAACTTGTGCTGGTTATCTCAAGTACAGCTCAAACCGACAGAGACACGGCTCACAGCATACGTGGACTGACTGCTAAAAGCATTCTGGCAAACTTCTTAAAAATACAGAGTACTAAAAACTATACGTAGAACATATGACAGCAGACGCACTGACTGAAAGAAGTAACCCCAAACTTCAAAGATCCTTTCAAAATGAGAGAGAAACTGTTGAGCAACCTGTGAACACGAGCCGAAGGACGGCGGGACCGTGATTTCCTTACCTGGAAGGAAACTCTCTGCAGTTGTGCACTGGACAACTTTGCTCATATTGCAAAAAATTAAGATTTTTCTAAAGCTAATTCACTATACGATACATGCGTACTATTTGCTAGTTCCAGCCTTTCCAAAATGTTAGAATTCCATATTTGCGTGAAACTAAGATGAGGAAGTGGTGTTCAAAATTACTGTGACACTGGAGAATAAGAACAATTTCCTTATTTGAATCTATCAATCTTGATTTTTTATAGTGGTTGACATCTTAAAGTCAGTACATGATTTCAAACAGTGCACTCAATGTATTTATTTTATATTTGAAAGGTTATTAAATTCAAACCAAACAGCTTTATAAATATTCCATAAAAATTTCATTCACTTTGAAAAAATTGAATAATTATGATTGTACTTTTCCAAGCCTTTTAATGAAAACTCAGGGCATTTTAGATAGTAAGTCTTCCAGAAGGTGCTGTGGCTACCCCATTCCGGATCATGTTCCAATTTCATAAATTAATTACTGCCTGTGTTTCCATGAACAAAATTGGAGCAGGGTATTACCTCTCCTGCAGAATTGCTCTTTAAGCCCTGGTAGGCCAATACGCTCCAAACATCAGGCTGGATTTTGGTGGTGGTAGTAAAAAAAGAGGATAAAAATAATTAAGTAATTTAGCATTAACTGCAACAGGCGGTTCAGAGGCCTTCTAACGCAATCAGAGTTGATCCTAATCCAGAAATTAGCAGAGTCACAATGGATGTGATCTGAAATACCAACATTTCATCTCTGCAATTTGTAGCAGAAGTAAAACTGATTATCAAAGATGCTATAGCTAAAAACACAGACCTGTTTGAACATTTAAATGATGGAAAAGGAGGTTGTGATGGGGCCTGATAGAGGCTGTGATGGGGCCTGCTGCACATTTATTAGAAGCAAGCTTTATTTGTAATAGGAAAAAACTCACAGAAATATAAATGCCATTCTGCAGTAGCAGAGCGAAGCATTTTTTGCTAGACATATGTTAGCAAAATCAAAAAGCATGCAGATAAACAAATATTCCACTCTTAAGTTTAAGAAGTCACACACTTCACTGGATTCCTTCAATTAAACAGACACTTTGACTGACCTGCTGTATTTTCTCACCATTCAGCATAACTTCAAGGAACGAATCTTACAGTCACAAATCAAGGTCTGGCATCGGACGTGCTTCTGTACTTTACAGAAATTAATGTTCTGCTCTGAGAAGTTGTTCAAGTATATCGAGGCCTATTGGGTAAATAGTTAACCCCGAACCAAACGATTAATTCTTTTTGATACAACCTGCTGTCTTTCATATTTCGGCCGTTATCTTTTGGTGTTCTGCAATGTCTAGAAACAGTTTACTTTCAGAATCATTTCATCTTTCCATGCAGACAGTCACCCTAACACAGATTAATTCATAACTTTGTTTTTTTTTAATGCTTTCTGATAGTTCACCTGTCTCATAGTCCCTCAAGTTTGTCAAACAGAGCTGCGACACACAGCTCATGTACGCTGCCCTTCCCTGCAAATAACACACCCCTGGAAATGTCTACGCTCACCCAACTTACTCCTCCCAAACCCCTCACCATTGTGGCTTAGTTGGTGTGTTATTAACCTAATAACTATTTGTTAATAACCTAATAGCTTCTGACATTTAGGTACAAGCTGTAAATATCGTACACACACATTTTTAAATTAATTGAACTCGATGGAGTAGGTAACTCCATTTGTAATCGCAGACTTGATGACTATGGACACGTATCACCTCCAGAAGCTCGTTAACTCTATGAGAACTCCTTGCAGTCATGTCTGCGCTCCCTGCCAGGAGGGGTTTGCAAGATTGGACTGAAAAGTTCTCTAAAACTGGTTACACTTATCCACAATTGACCAGTTGCTGGCTTGGAAATTAAAGTATTTTCATAGAATCACAGGATGGTTCGGGTTGGAAGGGCCCATTAAAGCCCACCCAGTCCAACCCCCCTGCCAGGAGCAGGGACATCTCCAACCAGATCAGGTTGCTCAGAGCCCCGGCCAACCTGGCCTGGGATGTTTCCAGGGATGGGGCACCCACCACCTCTCTGGGCAGCCTGGGCCAGTGTCCCACCACCCTCAGTGTAAAACATTTCTCCCTTATATCCAGTCTGAATCTGCTTCCTTCTAATTTGAAACCATTACCCCTTGTCCTGTCACAACAGGCTCTACTGAACTGTCTCTCCGCATCTTTCCTGTAGCCCCCTTTAGGTATGGGAAGGCTGCTACAAGGTCTCCCCAGAGCCTCCTCTTCTCCAGAAAAAAAATTTTGCTTAAAACAAATCAGCTGGACCCCTCTGCAGACAGCCAGTCATCAGGCTGGCAGGCACTGCCCACCGAGCCCAAACGACAAAGGTGTGAAGTGGATTTAAATGCTACCAGCATTCCTCTAACAAACCCCAGCGGCAGGTTTCACTCCCCAGTACCACACCAAGGTTTGCCACCGCAGCAAACACATCGTCAGCACTGCAAGTTTATAGTTCACGTCACGGCGCTCAGAATCGCCAGCCACCAAATGGAAACATCCGCACCGGGAGCGGGACAGCGGGCAGCGGCATTCCCGGCTGTCGGCACACTGCGTTACCGCTCACGCAGATACGGAATTCCGTATTTTGAAATGTGAACCTCTGAAACGCTCCAAAGCTGAAATGAATGGTAATCTACAGTACAAGGAAGTTGGTAAAACCTCCCGTATTTCAAACTATATTCTGCCTTTGAATGAAACTTCTATGTTAAAAGGTTCAGCTTGTACCACTGTAAATTCATCACAAAACACAACTTCCCAACATTACTTTGTGTAATTTCTACAATCATGCACATAATTATGGAAACTGTAATATTTCTATGGAGGCAGATTAATTTCAGCAAGCTGGTACTGTAAGAAAAGATAAAGCACACTCCCAAATGTACCTAATGGAATAGTATATGAGATTTTTCATTAGCTTGTGGTATTTTTACCTCTTTCATGTACTTACTTATGAAAAGATTCATTATATTTTTTACGTGGGGTCATTTTATAAAGTTGGAACAGGAAAGGTGCAATTATGAGTAATGCTCAGTTAAATATTCATTGCTTAAATGATGCAATGTAATATAATGAATGTGCTAATAAAACTTGCAGCCGTAAATTTCACATAAATCTTTATCCATGTTGCATTCGGATCTGTTCTTCCATTCACAAGTAACTGCAGGAGTCACGTGGAGAAGACTCGGCTGCTGGAGTGGACCTCACAGTAGGTTCAGAATAAGGTGGGGTTTTTTTTTTTTTAATTGTTTTTAAACACAGTGATGGACTATGGTTCTTAAAATCTACAAGCGCACGAAAACCAGCATAGAGAGTAGCTTAGAGAGATTGCTGAATACTTGGTGAAACATGAACGTTGCTCACAATAGTTTTACAATATTCACAGCCCATAAATTATAACTCACAATTCAGCAGTACTAATTATAACTCATGGTCATCACATCTATTGCCTACCATAAGCATCCCGTGATCTTGCACGTTTCCTTCGGCTGCCGTATTTGGAAGATCTTATCTACACAGTGAAACACTTCAAACAATCAGGAAAATGCCTTGCGTTTACACTTTCTGGCAAAACAAACGAGTCAACTGCCACAATTTGTTTTAATGAAATGCTGGCATTCTCATCAAAATCCCAGTCAGCTTTCTGCCAGGCGGGAGATGGTGACTCCAGGAAGGTTTATCCAAACCTTCAGCCACAAACCTCTAATCACACCTGAATTATTCCCACAGACGAAGAACTGCACTCTAAATAACAGAAGCATCTCTAACAGGTGAAGGACTCGCGAGTGAAACGGAATTGTGTCAGAGACACAGCTAGATGTACACAGTGACAAACACCACGGAAGAGGCAGTGGAATACCGCTGCACAACTGCCGCACGCTTCTGCAGCATCGAGGAAGCTGTAACGTTACACACTCTACTTCCCTGTGCAATGGCATACAGAATTACATTGTCATCTGAGTTTACGATGAACGGACACCCCTGTTTTCTGAAGAAATAAAAAGCAAATAAATGCAAATATGTTGCCATTACCGGATTATCTGCTGTAGACATTTCAAATGATATTTTCTCACACTTCTGTTGTACACAGTAACCTTTATTTCAAAGCCGTTAAAAAGTCACACTGAGGAGCCTCTTCCAGTTTTAGTATTTTAAACCTTGCAATGCCAGTTTAAATTCACTAATGAATCCGTTTGGAAGTTACACGGTAGAGTTAACACTTGATGGTAGTAGCCTACCTGTTGCAGAGCAGTTAAATCCTAACCGGGGCTACAGCACGATACCATCGCAGAGACCCATTTACTCATACATCACTTACTGGACTGCAAACAAAACTCAGCCTCTGTTTTCAGTGAATCTCCAGAGAATTTCTATTATTTCTAGAATATAAAACATGTGCAGCGTAAAGCAAAGGACAAAAAGTATAAATGAATCTGTCAAAGTTCTGAATCTATGTATTATCTGGGTTTCAAAATAAGAAGGTATGTTTAAAAACTGATTTTGAGAATACAAGCTATTGTTACACATGGACTGAATTGTTTAACAGAGAAAACAACTAAAATAATGTACACAGCATGTATACTAATCCCTACTTCATCTTTAACTATAAAAAATATCCATTTCAGCTTGTAATTACACTGCGGAACTTAAGGATTCCCAACCTGCAGTACCAACCCTCAGCTCAGAGAGTACAGCGAGACCACGGGATGACGCCTTGAGCCATTCAGTCTCTGAAGACTGAAGAACTCCAGCAGCTCTCAGCCACCACGGAAGCGTGCTGCCTTCGTACCTGTGCACGGTCCCGTCACAGGGACAAAGGGAAGTGGGGAGCAGGATGGGAAACCCGCCCAATGTATTCATCCGGATTGAACATTCTGGACTAAGAGGCTGTCTCCATCGCCTTCATATACCAGCACGGTTTGGTTTCGTAATACCGTTTGGGAGAGCTACCTCAACACAGCCTACTCGTGCTGATGCTCCTGACGCTGCCATTTCTGGTGCCCGAAACTCTGCGGACTCCACATCCTCTGCTGCTCGAGCCACTGCACACCTCGGGCGATGGGCAAGGGCACTCTCCATCTTCAAACGCTAAGATGAGAAAAATCAATTTCCATGCCCAAAAGATGGAAGTGCTGGTGCAGCAGGTGTCTAAACACAGCTAACGCATCTCTGGCACGGGCGGCTTGGGAGACTTTGCCTAATGCTGCATCAAGGGCCTGAAATAAAAAGCACCACAAAGACCAGAGTCCTATATACAGAGACTGGAATTTTTTTCATGATTCAATCATAATAAAAACAAATTGACACCTGATTTCAGGAAGAAAAAAAAATGTTTGCGTGCAAAATGTAAGGATTTTAAAAACACACTACTGCCTTAACACCACAGTTTAATTAATAGCAGGAGTACCCTAGACGGCAGAAGCAGTACTGGCGGATGTTCACCGCGATACAAGGAGTTCTATTATGTCTTCTCCCAGAGCATCCCTTACTGGACACATGGCAAAAAGAAAAAAAAAAAAAGCCAATACTGCCTCTAGACAAAAATAATTAAGGCAATTTTTCAGACAAGTTTGACCCACTACATATGTTGGAAAAGCATTCTTACAATAAGAAAACAAGATAATACATTTCTCTGCATCTTCTCTAAGCGGCAAATAGATGTAGTTTAAAAAAGCCCGAAGGAAAGATACGCAGTAGTAGCTGCTTATGACAATACTGGCAATATTTTAATAATGCAGTGCCAAAGCAGTAAGTCTTCTGGAATACGAGTTATTAAACCCAGCCAGAGCCACTATTTGAAGAAAACAGGTCATCATGAATGATGAAAATATCCGTAATCTCAAAGTGTGGGAAACAGTTTACATCTTTATAATAAACCAGGAAGAAAGCGGAACAGCATTTCAAAAAACAGCAGCCTAAAGTTAAGCTTTTAAACCTATATTTAGACGCCTCTGGACAGATTCTCAGCTGATATAAACTGACTGTTCCATCGACTCCAACACACTTGAGACAACCTGCGATTTTTGCACATCTACTTCCTAAAATGGGGTTTTGGATGTGACAAGGATGTCAGGAATACAAATGTTACTCAGGTCAATGGGACTAACGTCCTTAAGTCACAAGAATGCTTTTCACGACTCCATTTGCAGATCAATGAAAACACCAAACATCACTTTTATTCAGCAAATTTCACATCTGAAGAAAGGTAATGGACTGTGACGTTTTCGATGTCTGAACACCCTTCTGAACCCTTCTGCGCTCATTCCTGCTGGGATGAAACTAAAGAAACAAGTGAGGCCATTATCTGCAGTCTTCAACACTTCAAAAGCTGAGAAACAATAGGGAACAAGAACAACGTAACTTTACCTGACAGTGTTCCAAACAATAATTTGACAAATCACCAAAGATGCTTCTAGGTGCTGTATGCCATCACTTACAAAATCATTGATATAAGAAGTCTGTAAACAAAAATTAATTCATTAATTAATTCCCCAGGAGGAGGAGGGAAGGAACATTATACTCCCCACTAACACCTTACAGAGCTTCTACTTCCTACGGTTCTATCTCTAAATTTTGGAGGAAAGAGAGGAATGGAAAGAAAGAAAGAAACAGAAAGAATGTTAAAGAGAAATGTTAATTTTGTACATTACGTTTACAGAAAAAATAAAAGTAAACTTGGAATTCAAAGGAAGAAAAAACTCCATGTTATGAAGTTTTGTAAGAGTGAATTCTTCTGGGTGAAAAATGGGATTCTCCGCCTGACCTTAGGTTTTTGTTAAAATGCACACTTAATTGTGAAGCTGCAACAGACACTTCCATTACATATGTACAAACAGATTGTTTTCACATCTTCACCGGTTACTCGGAAGGAAAAACTTACTAGGTGGCATCTTTCTTGTTTCTGTTTCTCTTTGAAATATTTTCATGGAAAACTGTAGATGAGACTGACCTTCTGTGCTTTCGAGTTATCGGAAGCAAATGTATCTATTGCCCTTTACCAAGGAAGATATCCAAGCACTGATAGTAAAATAGTATACAAAAATAGGAAGGTTTATTTTTCATAGAATTTTTGACATCCACTTTTTTTTTTGTGCAAGTAGAATGCCCAGAAGTGCTGCTGAAATGTAAACAGTGGCTGCTAAAACCCAGAGATTCGTCACAACTTGAGACATTTGCAAAAAAAAGCCAAACAGGAGATTACCAACTGCACATCATATTGCCTACAACCGGTAAGTCTAACCAACGGTTTTTCAAGTAGAGTCTGAATTTTGACAGCACACATATTTATTAGCAGCAATCCTCAGAAATAAGAGCGCATGGCTAAAACATAGAGCCTGTATTTCCACATAGCTATATATTATTACAATCAAAGCCTAAAAATCTGTAACCAAGAATAAAAACCATTGGTTTACATTTTAAGACTGAAAACACATAAATATAAAAAGACCAATTTTGATAAAAGGAAAAAAAAACAATCCTATCATCATATCCATAAAGTCTCATTATTCCTGACTCAAACAGGAGTTAAATTGCAGGTGTGCGGTATTTTGGCAATGCAGGAAGACTGCACTACAACAACTGCAAATCGAGGGGACAGAGATAATTGGAAAATAAGTATCTTTCAGAAAGGTACTGATTTAAAACAACAGAGAACAACAGAACCATGCACGCAAACTTCTTCAAAGGAACAGCAAAGTGCTGATCCACACACAGAACTACAATGCAACGCTCTCATTTGCGGTAAAACCTTACCATTTCGGGTTGGTTTCAGCCAGCTCACTCAATATCCACCAAAATCTGCCTCATGCTGTTGCAGTACACCAAGCCCTCAGAGGGATCTGCCTTAGCTCTTCCTCATCTTCACGCCATTCAGTGCTTTTCCAGGTGAGCTCTCCCCCATTTTTCACACAATGTCACCAAGCCTCCTTGTCTCCAGTGAAAATACTTTGACAAAAACCATTTGGCATTGTCATGGCTCTATTAGATCAGTGACTCACAGACATTTCACATCCTACTAATACAGTAGAATCTTTTTTTCCGACGTGATTTCTGACAGCAGATCTCCTAATTTATAACACAAATTCCCATCAGTCCCTCGGTACATGACCTTGCACACTGCACTATTAAATTTCACCCAGATTTAACTGCTCTCGTCTTCAGAATTACATAGTTCTTCCAGTTTTCGAGGCCGTACTTGAGAGCTTGACAATTTTTACTCCTCACCAAGCAAATAAATTTGAGCAACAGCTGAAGACCAAGAGAAATCCTGTTTTTCCCTAACACGAGCTGCGGGGGACGTCTCCATCGTACATTATTTCCTCACAGCACGGCACTGCAGAACAACAACAGCTGTAATACCTACTGTCAAGAAAACCAAAGAAGAGATGAGAAGCCCGGCCTCAGCTGGGAAGCAGTGAGTCATTAGGACGAGTACAACAAATACACACATTTTCTCACCAATTACCAGCACCTACAGTTTCTCAGACACTACTGACTCACCATTTACAAATGCGGCTTCTACAATTTTTCAATTTTCCAAATCTCTACTGAAAGAAATCCCAAAACCCTGAAAAAGTGTTTTCCTCAGCCCAAACAGCTCTAAGAGCAAAGACCATACTAACTACTTTAATTTACTCAAAGATTTTTGAAAAAATATAGGCAGGTCGCTGCATGGAACAGCACAGGCGCAGTCCCCAGATTCCTTCCTGAGATATGAAATATCCTTGACTGCTCCCAGGGATTCAACAGGATGCTGATGTCCCAAAACGTTCAGTTCAGGGGTGGCGGGTCTGCTGACTTTTGTTGCTATGAAAAGCAATGGATATTGATGACAGGCTCTAAGCTCAGAAAATATAAAATGCAACGGAAATTAATGAGCTTCCATGGGAGCAGTGACCAGACGAGGCTTAAATACAACTGTTAGATAAATTAGAAGTTTTTGCTGTTACGTTTGAAATGTGCTCAGAACATTCCTTTCCCCACTAAGTTGTAAATTTAGCTACTGGATTGGTTTGAGAAACCGGTGATTTGCTTCAATGACTGTAATAACTCTGCGCTGTCCTGACACCACCGCAGATCCTCAGCACGCACACAAGCGAAGCGATGAACATCAGCGAGGGAACCACCTCTGAGCTTTGGGTACGTGCCACGGCTCCTAGAACGCGTGGCTAACAAACATTTAGGAAAATTGGTAATTTGGGTTTAGGACTGGGTTAAATCGTGGACTAGCTAGTCTGAGCTCTCGCGCATTCAGTAACACCCACTTACCAAACAGTGAAAACACAGCGGTACTTTATATCATTTACATATCCCCTGAAAGAAAACTATTAAATATCCCACGCCACGGGGTGGCTGCAGTAATCACACAAATCAGGAAGTCACCATCAGAGCACCCTGCGGTTCTCCGAGGAGCATCCGACATCTACAGCCGTTCCCGGCGGGCATCCCTGGAACGGAGCACGGCCCTTGGGGACCGCAGCTCCCACACAAAAGGGAAATGGTAAATGGCTCCACAACCATCAGCGCAGACACTGCTAGCCGGGTAACGATCTAACCACTGGGTAAAAACATGCCTCGCTGTGCCATCGTACAGGAAAAGGGCACCCCGGTCTGCACCAGAGGAGAGACAAAGCCGTACGAGCCCACGCCACAATTAGGAGAGCGGGAAGCAGGGAAGAGGCTAGCGGTGGTACGCGAGCTGGCTGCCTGGACCGCGACGGGAATGAGGAGGCGATAAAGTGAACAGCTAATTCAGGCGCACACACAGGCACAGAACAGGATCGCCGCGCGGGGAGGCGTGCGTGCTGACCCGTGTCTTAGCAGAGAAGGACGTTGATGAAGAGAGGCTACAGCCACCAAGGTACCCAGACCCTGCCAGGTCAGCGCCGATCCCTGCCACAAACAGAGCAAAACTGAGAGCAAAACGGGCCCCTGGTGGGACCTGTGGGACCCGCCAGCCTCCTGCCCCCGCTCTGACGTGGATCCTCCCTCGGCCGCCGCCTCCTGCCCCGCATCTTCCCATCCAGGATGCACTGCAGCCTTACGTAGCAGGATAGAAATCGGGGAATTATGTCCCTCCACGCTGAGAAATGACTCAAAGACAAGATAATCGAACACTGGAGCACAACCTGCCTCAGTCACAACCCACTGAAGCTAATGGGAGTCTGTCCACATGCCCCGAAATATTTAACAGAAATTCAAGAGGAAAAAGCAGTGACATGTTTGGACGTGTTTTAGATGCCCTAAAATGATGTCAACAGATTCAACAAAGGGAAATTCTCATTTTTTTCACCCAAGATGGATTAAAGTGGGACACTTTGGAGATCCGTGCTCTGGGCAGAGCACTACCTTTCAGCCAAATACAGTTCAGATTTACTTAACCTGATATTTTTGTAAATCATTTTAGAACCTTTTGCGTTGTTACTAGGGATACATTTTACAACAAGCTTGACTGCTGAGTTAGTATGAAACAGAGCAAAATCAGGGTTATGGTAAACACAAGGCACATTTAATTCCTGTTTATGCCAAGATACTAAATGTTTCCTTTAAAAATTCTTTATACATATATTTTACAGCACTGAATAGATGAAAGAACATGATCTGCTTTTAAAGTTTTCAATATCTTTTAAGTTGCACCTAACAGGGTAATGGTACTGAGCAGAAGTTACCTAAAACAGTCTTACAGCACATTTCACTGCTACTTAAAAGTCAAATCACAGTATTAAAATTATTTATTTACCTTCCTTTTCATGTCTTTTCTTACGGTAGAACTAGAACTACTGGACAAACTACCCATATAATCAGGTTATCTTATTTGTGATATATCTAATAAATTGTAGGATAAGAAAGCAAGCATACATCGGAAAGACTTGCATCACCTTTTTTGCAAGTAGATTGTAGAATATATCCTGATTTATACTGCTGCATTTGCTTTCCTAACGGCAGATGGTTTTATTGCAGACACAGTTTTCTTGTCACAACTTTCCTTCTCCAGGCTGAGAAAATGAAGCGATCTGGTGTTCAGTGGTCTCCTGTTCCCCGCGACGCCCAGACGCCACACCGATGCTGCCCCAGCCCTTCCCGCACCACGCCATGTCCGCGCTCTCCTCCTGCCTCCGGTGCTCAGCCCCGCTCTTCCCAGGCTCGCTCCAGCATGCGGAGAGAGCAGCGGTCCCCGTCTTTTCAGAAAAGAAGTCAAATTCACCCTAACGAGGAAGCAGGACGGCCTTCCTCTACATTAACAATCTGTGATACATGTTAATGCCTCTCTGTCCACTACACCGTGCAACTTTCTTTACCCACAGAGAAAACTAATCTAGATGATAAAAGCAGCCCAGAAATGCACAGATCCCCCACTTTTTATCCCAGCTGAAGCAAAAATGACCTTGCCAACTTTCTTCCTCATCCTTTACTTCATAGTAGAGTTGACCCTTTACCTATCAGCCTTAAGGACAGCATTTGCCTAAGCAAACCTTTTACTTCCAGTTGGTCTCAGCAGCAGACAGCAGACAGCAAAGCCCTCTGCCATAGCAAGGAGCAGAGGACAAACACGCCCACAAACAACCCTTCCCTTGGTCAGAGGAACCAACGAACTTCCACACAATCAGAACCACGCAGCGGGAAAAGTCACGCCCAGCCACCTTAACCAACCTCAAGCTACTGGCACTGGAGGCTACGACGCTTAGGTACGGATCTTCC
This sequence comes from Ardeotis arabs, assembly GCA_011801015.1. Lineage (NCBI taxonomy): Eukaryota > Metazoa > Chordata > Aves > Otidiformes > Otididae > Ardeotis > Ardeotis arabs. The sequence goes on along the minus strand of JAAGAY010136666.1, from coordinate 34,047 downwards.
AAACACCTGCCAAACTGCACAGCGTTTGCCTGTTGAACACCACGTATCACAGGAAAAAAAAGAATTAGTAGTAACAGTGACATACAGTCTCAAACTTGCTCCCACTGAATTCAGTCACATATCCATCATTGTCTTTAGTGGGATTAGAATTAGACCTGAAATATAAAAATATTCTGTTTGATCAAAATTATTCTGTTCTGGATTCTTCGATCCTAGCACACACACGTATCCCTTTATTCCAACAAGCACCTCCTGCATGCAAACTCTGTGCAATCCCTTCTAAGAGAGACGGCTGTTTAGGAGGTACTTGAATAACCCGTCTCTATTGCAGCACGTAGACAGAGCTCAGAGGCTCATTTTTAAATGCAGATAAACACTTTGGTGGCAGAACGAAGGTTTTTTCTTGTTGTTTTTCAAAATAGTAAATGTTACTCAGAACAGAGGAAATAGAAAGTTTCTACAAAAAAGTGATTTCCACTGATATAAAGAATGTTGCCTTTAACACAAAAAATAGCTTCCCTTTGAAAAAGGACAGTGCTGTGGATCAAAGCCCACCAGAAGTAGTGAAAATGAGACTTTGAGAAATGCATGCTGGCTAAAAAGAGTGTCTTTTTAAAATGAGCTCAATAATATGCAATTCCATATCCGCAACATTTCACAACTGCAGTCGGTTGCTACCACTGCGAGTCTCACAACAGGGACATACAACCCCCGTTTCTGACCATCCCCAAATCCACGGATATTTCCTGTTCTCTCAGAGGGTGGGGGGAGTGAGAGAGAGACTGCGTAGTCTGGTCCTGATCAGGGCTGAACTACGACACCCCGTTACAGAAAACAATGACACGACGCTGGTCTGAACACAAAACCACATTCCTTGCTTTATGCAGTGCAGCTTCCCATATTTCGCATGGGAAGTGTATAGATTTATTTTTCATTTCTTTACTGTTTCCTCTTCAAAATATGATTTCAATGTTGGTCAAATTATAGCAACAAATTAGAGCAACCTACTTTTTTTGGTAAACAGTACCAAGCAACACCACCAAACTGACATTTATTTGATATTCTGATGAGACAGGTTTCTCATATCATACAGGGAGACTGTTCTACCGAGGTTACACCGAGTACGTTTTCAATCCATCAGATTCCTTCTTGATGAGGAAAATATGTCACATAACCACTGACCAGGGTTATCAGGGTTATCTCAGATGTTGTTTTCCAATTTTGTTTACATCTTGTATTTTAAAATGTCGTATTACAGATTTTGGATATTGAGTTACAGACTCCATCTTCCATTATATATTTGCTTTTCACTAAAAACCTTCAGTACAATTTCTTTAAACCATGGAAAAAATAACTCTTGACAGAAATTACACCATTGTATTGCTACCAATGAAAATATTTTGCACTTCTGGAAACTTCAGGTGAAAGAGACTCATGTAAATATTCAGTCACTTACTTTGGTAGAGTTTTCAAGTGATTTTCTCTTAACTCCAAAATCCGCAATTTGACAAGTCTAGAAATACAACAGAAAACAATGAGTTCATTCAGTGAATTAGTTCAGGAATCCATGAGAATTATTTGAAACTTCTTATTTCAACAAAAAAGAGCCCATTTAATGCACAACAGTAAGATGTTCAGTTATCGTGGGGCTGAATACGACACAAAATGTATCAAGAACCAAACAAGGCCAGGCAGCTCACATATCTGTCCTTACCTGAACTCTCCTGAAAAACTTTCACATCTATCAGTTTTTCCCAGTAATCCTAAACTATTTTTATTAATTATTCAAACAAGGCAAATAGAGTCAATTTCTCTCAAACATTTCCAGATCTATTAAAGGATGAAAAGCAACTGCTCACAATTTTCTGTTGCATTTTTTTTGAGTATTGAATTCTACAGCTCCACACAAGCAGACCAACACTACAGAACACATCTCCAGTGAAGGCTTCCCAATGTTATGCTCTTCTAGAAAATTAGGATTTTATCTTTTTCCTCCCAAACAAAGCAGAAAACCTTTCAAGTCCTACAGCTGTGCTTAAGCAGGACTGAAAAGAACAGCTTTAAATGAGAAACGTGGAGCGACGTTTACGTGACGCTCAGGCAGACTCCCTTCCTGCCTTCATTCACACGGGTAAATGAGACTCCAGCCGACTAACCGGGTATTACTGTGCCAGAAGAGACAGAGGAAGTGCTAAAATTTGGAGAAGAGCAATAAGGGAGGGAGAGTTAAAGAGCTACAGGTGGCTAGTTAAAAAAAAAAAAAAAAAAAGAGTAATGCCTGTATGCTAATGCAAGAAGTTTCAGAAACAGGACAGGGATTTGTAAATGCAGGGTACCAAACAGATAATATAGGAGCAGAATAATAATAAAGGAATAACAGCCACAATTGGAACTAGCACAATTTTGTTCAGACAAAACATACATTTGTAAAAGACAAAAAAGTCAGTGCGTTCTGCTAAAATATTTAGAATACCAGACGTCTCCTGAAGTGACAAAGATCACTAGACAGAGTACCTGCAAGGCTTTAGAAAAGCATAACGAATACAGACACTACACATCCGACAAATTGCAGACTATTTCATGTTTTTATTTTTCCTTGACATTTGAACACAATTCCTGCTTCCGAACTGCAGAGGCAGGCTGCCTTAGGATTTACTCTGATATTCCAAACACTCTCAAATGCAAACCATGACAATTCTTCTTCCTCCTTCTCCTAGCAGGATTTTCCACAAGGTATTCCAGCGCCAGGCGCAGACTCGGCGCCGGGTCAGCGACAGTCCCACCAGGCGAGTGCCGATAACGCCGCGCTCTGCTCCCAGCGCCGGAGCCCACCAGTGGCACTTCCAACACACGTTGTGTCACCTCAGGACTGACTCTGAAGCGCTGAGCTGATGTTCCCAGTTGAACAACAACAGCGAACCACGTCAGGATCCCCTGGCTTCTCTTGCCCTCCTAGGTGGCCATGGAAAACTGTGCTAACTTTGATTTCCTCCTGCTCTGCTTTGTCCTTATCTAACACTCGTTGGCTCAGCTTCTGCGGCTTCTATTTTTACTCTCATTCCACAGCCTTTCTGCTCTGCTGTCTTCTGCATCTTCTCGTTCTTGCTGTCACATTTTTCCTTTGGTTACTCCACCATGCTCAGGCATTTCATTCTTCCCCTCTGACTCACACCACTTTGTCTTTCTGTTCATTTCTCAACAGGCATAGGCCATATATTGTTATTTTCTGCCCTCGCCACAATTTAATAGCAGATTTGATCAAGGACAGGCCGCCTCTTCAGTTTCTATTTCTTCTCACCTTTTCCCCAAACCACCAAACTGCATCACTTTGTCATAAAATTCTTGCTGACATAAGACTCTCTCTAACAACAATCATCCGTCAAAATAGGGCCAGAAAGCCAAAATCTCTTCTGTTTTTTGTTCTTAAAAAGAACACAGCTTTAAAATGGGCCGTTAAAGCTTGCACTGGGTTCATATGAAAGAGCAGTGTGCTCTGATGACTAATTCTTACCTCCCAAAGTTAGCTGGAAGAAACTCCAAAAAGGCATCGTTTAGATAGAGCTGGGTCAAATTTAGAAGTTGCGTGAAGCCATCTGGCAGCCTGAAAAAACAGTTAAAAGCTTAATGCCTACACCAAAGTTGCTATGGAAATAATAACAACGTATATTTAGAAAGAGAAAGATGACTTTCTCACTTTCTTTTTCTACCCAAATTCTCAAGAAGGATGTACTGGTTTCAGACACCATTCTTGCCCGTTCTCATCTTTTTCACATTGCTATAACCACATGAAATTCAAACGCCTGGCACACTCAACTTACATCCACCTTTTCTCCCTTCCTAACTGAGGGATTTAAGCCAAAGGTGTGTTCTATCTCTTCTTCTTTCTTTTTTTTCAAACTGAAATAGCAAAATGTCACCTTTTCATCTCCTCCACTCCATTTTATAAATCACGGGATTACAACACAGATTTTTTGTTACAATTATTGCAAGTTTTTGGAAGGAATAAGGGTTGCCAAAGTCCCAACCAAGAGACGACGGTCTGTGAGGATGCAGCACGGCTTCCTTCCCAAATACACAAAGCAGCAGCCCATGTGTTTAAAAGGCTGCATCACGCAGACTGCTCTGCCAACACTTTCTTTACTGTGAGGAGAGACACCACATTTCTTACACAGCACACACATCTTTTCACAGATACCTCAACCCTGCATTTCAAACCTTTAACAAGAAATCTAGATTAATCCTGCAACTGAACTTAACGCAATGCCTTTACATTTTAGTTCACTTTGTGTACATTTTCTGCGCTTGCAGAACACAAACACAACCCACTGATACTCACTTAGAGACTGGATTGACACTGGCTTCAATAATCGTTAAACACTTACAACATTTAATATTTTCTGGGAAATCTTGAATTCCTAAAAAAATATTGAAGGAAGTATTATGCACATATAAAAACTGTTTAACTTGGTTTGTTCACATATGAGTTCATTTGGCATTTTCAGGTCAGACTTAAGCTATAACAGCAAGAATACACGTATTTTAGTACTATAGTCTAAAAAATGATAATTAAGCACTAAATAAATACATCAGAACAGATAATATGCCTTGTGCTAAAACTGTTATGCTAATGCTTGATTTATATAATCCTCTAGAGTTAAACAGGGGGGTTGGACTGGATGACCTTTAAAGGCCCCTTCCAACCCAAACCACTCCGTGACTCCACACAGTGACACCGTTTGCACCGGTATTTGTGCCTTGCCCTTCTTTCCCAGCTCCTTACCTTCTTCTCCCTTTCCTACCCCTCTTCTCGGAGAGCACACATACAATCCCCAGTCTCTAAGCCTATATTGATAAGAAATTTTTCAACATTTTCAGGAACGCCTAAGCCTCGTTTTCAAAACAAAGACACTTGAGATATGCAAAGGTTTTTAGGCACATAAACATGTAAATGTGTAATTTGGAAACGCACATCAGCAAATGAGGCCCTGGCTCTGTAAATCCTGGCAGCTGTGTACCTGCAGCCTGGTACGGTTAAACGCCTCACACAAGAGCCCCGCGAGTGCTAAGCCACTTTGGAAAGCGCAATGGCTCACAAGTGCACGGAAAAATGGACTCCCACTCCTATTTCTAATGTTTAGCGGTCACAAGGCACCACAGGATACTATGCTAAAGCAATCTCTATTTTTTTTTTACAGAAAAGTAGATATCTACTCAGGCTTCTCAAAAGTGCCAGACAGGAAAACACCACATAATCTAGAAAAAGAGCAAGTTTCTACAACAGAAGTTTGTTAATCATTAGGAACTAAGACTTCATTACTTTTCACATTCATTACAATTCTTTAAAATACTTACACTTTTGATCTCTTACCATTTTTACTGATATCAAGCTCTTTGAGATTAACTAAGCTGGCAATAGTGGTGGGCAGACTGGAGAGGTCGTTGTCGGGTATGCTCAGCTTGCGTAAAGCTTGACAGTTGAACAGTTGCTGTAACACAAAAAGATACTCTACAGTGTTTCGGGAAAAAGATCCGTTTGGGAGCATTATTTATACACAGAGGCAACAAATACCACAAAACCACATCTGCTACGTAGAAGTTCAATAACCAGAAAACACTTTGAAAAGCCGTTACTAGAGAAGACACAGGCCGCTCAGTGCCATGAACACAGCTTAGGCACGCTTGACAAGAATAATCAGAAGAGTTGACGGGCAGCAGGAATATTCACAGTCTTCAATATGACAATTGATATTGTCATATCAATTGATTTTTTCTGGTGGCTTGTGGTAAATGAAAATATTTGATTTTATAATTTAATTTCATGACAGGTTTAAAAATATTTTGACTTAATTCAGAATTTTTCTATCTTCAAGAACCTTTTGACCTGAAATAATCAATAAATCACGTTGAAAGCACCTTTTTAACATGGCTGCTGGCCTCAAAAAATATCCCTGCCTCACACAGCACCTTGCACACACGAAAATGAGTAAATCCACCACACTGAGAGAAAGCCATGGTGAAAAGCCACGTCACACTCAGGTACGTCGCACTGCGAGGTTCGAGGTGCCGCAGATGAAGAACAAAGAGGTTCCTCCAGCCCAGCGTGCCAGCAGATACGAGAGGAGAAGGCAATATGATTGCTTGGCTTATCTCTTGCCACAGCACTGTGGGAAACTGGCCGTTGGGAGAGCAGGGGAGGGTCCTGCACCGGCCACCGCCGCAGCCCCGTCACAGCTGCTGCAGGAAGGACCTGCTCCACATCACCCACTTTGGGGCCTTTCAAGAGCTGAAGGTCACCAAACCCCACAGCACTCTCTGCAAATACGAACTCACCGAACGGCACTGGAAAACTCGGCGGGTTCTGGAGAAGAACGACCTCTCTTGCAGGCACCTCAAAAGTGCTCTCCAAATATCAGCGCCATGTTTACAGCAGAGACAGTCTTTCTCTCAGATTTCTGTATCAGAATAAGGTCTATATGCCCACCCGCAGGCTCTTTGAGAACGCAGAATAATTTGATTGCCTGGATGAAAAACTCAGCCAAGCATCCAGAGAGGAGAGAATTAAGACACAAATGGTGTGCAAATGCCAGCGCGGTACTTCACTTGAAGCTAATTTTAGATCATTCTGAAACCGCACTTTTCTGCTGTAACTCACAATCCTTTAGAAAAATCCAGCTTTTTCTTCAAGATAATTTATTCTCAGAAAACTGAGAGGGAGCCACATGAATAAAAACTGCTCAGAATGAGGAGCACCACACCACAACCACCGTCAACTGGCACCAAATACGAGACGGCCTTTTTGCTGAAACAGGCTTTTCCGAACGCCTCTGTACTGACGCGTTGCTTCTCAGACCGCCTCTCACATGAAGCACTGTTAGCTGCGAGGGTCGTACGCAGCCCCGGCCCGGCCAGCGCTGGCGGGAGGCAGAGAAGCAGAAGCGACGCAACAGCCCCCCGCCCCATCGGAGCAACGGGGAGAAGTGCTCCCGCGCTTCCCAGCCCAGCTTCTGGGAGCAGGCAGAGCAATGACCCTACACCTGGGAAACCACACATTTCGGTGTGCAGACAAGGTTAATAAAGGGAACATCTCCCCAGAGAACGAGGAGCTCCTTCGCAATGCATCTGAGAGCACGCACTTTTCCTCTTTTTTAATAATTTTGAGCAAGGCTGGTCAGTAAGGTAATTAATGGGCTTTAGGGTTTGCTCTTGATTTTTTTAGCCACATTGCTGGGTGAGAACAGCTGTAGTTCAGCACAGGGCATTCGCTACACCTGGAAAATGAAATTCCTGGTGAATGTTCCCAGCCATTCCCTTGGAGAATTCTTTTTTTAACAGCCAAGGAAGGCTTGGAACTTGAAGTTTTGACAATATCTGAACAGATACAAGGCTTCTGAACTGGTGAATGAAGAAGTGCAATAAAAAATATTCCCTCTGGAGTAATTTGAGGATGTACTGCTGTATCAGATATCATACAAAAGTATGAATACAGGTACATTGGCCCAAAATTGCCCACTTTTTTGTACCCATGGGATTTTCAAAAGGTGTCTTTCTCCATTTCTGGTGCTTTATGGCCGTGCCGTCACGGTTTTGATGTAATTGCCACACCATGTGTCCGCACCCTACTCCTTTCAGCCTGGAAACCCAGTGGTGCCAGCGGCGCGGGGGCTATCACTCCGCACAGCTCAAGCTCCGGGCTGCACAGCAATCAAGCTCTGGCTGCCAGGGCCACCAGAGAGGAACAGGGAATGTCTGCTCTTCGCTTTCCGCAGGCGTAACCGCGAAACGGATCGGCTAACACACCGCGGGAATCTGATGGCGGGACGACAAAGAAACGACACTTTCTGTCTCTGCAGAACAGAAACATGGTTTGTTATCGGTAGATTTAGAAAAATTATCCCGTGTCTTTAATGGAAACGACAACTTACACAGCAAATGCAACTGCAAAAGAAAAATATCGTTTATTTATAAGAGCTAGCCATCCATGTGAGCTACACATTGGAGGTCACCTCAGCATCCCCTCTGTACCGGCTGTATCGTCTGGTCTCAGAGAGACAATCAAGCACTAAGCCAGCCGCTAACTCAGCGGCACGACTGGGACCTACCTTACCTACACGTGACACGGCAAAACGCCTCGGTGTCCATGTCTAGCATCTGTTACGAGAGACCGCTGAATTTTCCCCAAGGCATTAACAAGTAAACTCATTTTGTCCATTACTAATTAGTCCAGATTTTACTTTATAGGCATCAGGGAAAGCTGCTGGGGCGAGTTTTCATCCGATCCATCTTTTTTTTGATACGGATTGCCAGTGACTCCACCTTCACCAAAATCAATATTCTTTGTTATTAGTCATGGATTCCTTTGAGTCATACAGATAGGGTCATACTTGCAGCAGCAGCTCACGACAACGAAGTCAAAGGCAAATAAAAGACTTGGCCAGATTTAGGGGAAAATAGAGAGTACGAATTAGACAAGAATCCTATAGATCCTCAAAAGAAAAGAAAAATATCAGAAATGAAGAACTAGAAATTCATTATTAAGGAAGACAGCAGGAAAAAAAGCATAATTATGATGCATGAAACATAAGGTAAAATTTTTTTTAAAAGCAGGCAGAACGAGTTTAATACACCAATTTAATGCAAAATGATTTGCTGGTTTCTAGAGTATCATGTAGCACTGAAAGTAACTAAGGTAGATAAGGATGTTTTTCCTGTGCTTTTTTTCATTAAATTTTTAAAGATGATAAAGCGTTCTGATGATAGAAAATTTCAAAAGAATATTGTAACTTCAGAGGCACGTAACATTTGGCAAATAAGAGAAAACTGACAAAACAAATTTCCTCTGCAAGTTACTTGAATCCACATTTACAGACAGAGGGAAGTTCTGCCTGTAGGAGATCATAACAGGTAATACAAAAGTTCATGTTCAGTAACCGAGTGCCGTTTTAAGAAAAAAAAAAAAAGGTGTTTTTTCTCCTGGAATATTAATTCAATAGTGAAAAAAAGTTCAGGCACAAGCATCAAAAAATATTTGAAGTAGAAAATTCAATAAAGAAATTAGTTGCAGTGTTTCATTTATGGTAATGATTAATAAAGGCTCAAGAGAAAAAATTACTAATGGTATAAAGAAAGCAAATTAACATTCCCATTAATCTGCTGTTATACAAGGCCAAGACTAAGTTAAATGATGGATTTACTCAAACTTAAGATTGATTAAAAGCATTTCTTCAATAGACAGTATTTTCTTCAAAATATTACTTACAACAAGGAAAAACGAGAAAAAAGAGGTGCAAAAATAGCTTCCTATAGATGTGAATCTCTCCAAGGTATGTCTTTGCCGGCTGGTTCGTGTCGCAAGTAACAAACACAAAACAGAGGAGACCACAACACACGCACACCTCAGCTGTGACTGACACTTAGAACTCCCACCATCCCAGTTTCACCATTTTGGACCCCTACCTTCGGCCCTCGGTTGTGCCACACAGAATTACGGCACGTCGCTCTTCTTCCATGCCCTGATACATCTGTCTTCCCTTAGAAATTGCAATTCAGTTTGAATACCACGGTGATGCAAACTTTCAAGAGACTCAAACAAATACACCAACAATCCCCAGCTGGCTTAGACACTTCATATATTTTCAGTACGATTCTTCAGTGGCGTAATTAAAATATACAAGGTTAACTATACATTGTTATCGAAAGAGAAACAGCCCTGAAGGTGTTCATTAGCAATAAAATGGCCTCCACCACATCCGTTCCAGATTTATGGGGACAGGAAAAATATCAGGTTCTCTGCTGCCCGTTCCGGCAGCAGGAGAGATAAGGCAGCTCTATGTACCACTTTTCTGTGACACTTAAAAAATTGTGGCTACTCTGTCTCACCGTCTGTAAAGAATTTCTTGATGGAGTGAGCAATCTTAAGCAATGACCCATCATATCTGAATACAGGAACTCCACGTAATGGAAGAAGTATGCTTTCCACACTCGTAAACAGAATTTATATGAAGTCTCTGTGCAGTGTACGTAATAAATATGCTGGGAGATGATGAAGAATGGACTACAGTGGAACAACATCTAATTAAAGACTTGTAAGCATCTTTCATTATTGTTCAGAAAAATTCAATTAAGGAGTGGATTACATTAGTTCACGCTTCATTACGCAGCTAGCACCTACTATTAATTGGGTTTTGCACTACCTTGCCCCGTTTTGTTTCCAAAACACTTAAGTTACAGTAACTTTAAATTCCTTATGGTGAATATTAATCAACAGAACAGATTTAAAGATTCTAGAAAATAAGTTTTACACAGGAAGGGTAACTTAATCTTGTTGCAGAACCTCATTTGCAGTTATTAAAATACTTGTCAGACAGAACTGGCGTTTCTCCTACAAGGACGGAGAGCTTATTCCAACAGAGACCGCGTGCTCCGGGTCGGGGTATCCAACGCCATATTAATGACTTCTTGTGCAAGAAGTACTGCGCTGATTTCCCAACTTAAGACTTCACCGGCTGCCCGTTTGTGTGTTTTGAAGCAAGAAGAAGCAGGTGGCCCTGCTCCATCTGCAAGAACAGGGGCTCAGCTGTTTGGGCTCTGAATTCAGATAGGGCAGAAAAAAAAATTGGCAAAAAGCTAATTGAATCTCCAGAGTTAATAGCCATGACTCTTCCCACAGCAAGCAGGTCTGGTCAGGAGCAAGCCCTGTTCCAGAGCTGACGCACGTGCTGAACACACATTTAAGAACACAACCTTGACATCTGTGTTACAGGCAGAACAGTCATTACCTTAGGTAGCTCTTCAATTTGATTGGCATCTAGGTAAAGCTCTTCCAACGTCCGCTCGAAGTTAAACACCTCCTTTGGCACCTGCTGTAGGCCACAGTGAGAGTAATCCAACACCGAGACGATTTCTTCTTCACCACGAAAACACCGGCAGGGCACCAGGCGGCCGATTATTTTCCTTTTGGTTGTCATCTCCAAACAGCATCCTGAAGGGAAAGGGATAAAAACAGTTTTCTGAAACTACCAACATCTTGAGGACTACTTCTTCTGCATTATTGTCAAGGTTCCAATCCATGTTCCTCTGGACAGTTTTCCCAGAGGAATATCTGTAGTCTGCATTCTGCATTTCTTATTCTACCTTTCCACAAAACCTCAAAAAGTGAGGTTTGCCACCGCGATCACAAGAAGCCATCTCAACATATCACCTGCTCCCCTCCACTGGGAGAGAAGAAAACACGCCAGGACCTTCCAAAACTGTCGCTTTCCCGAACGACGACAGTTAGTAGTGTAAATCCTGCAGGCGTAGGGATTTACAGCCCTCATGGGGACGGTGAGTCCCTGGGGTGAACCAGAGCCGTTGGGCCCTGGCTTGCCCTGACAAACGCCCTGCTATACCACACCTGGTTCCTGCCACTTCAAGAGCTCCTCAGCGTCCCACAGCTACTGCTGCACCACGCTCGCTGTCTTTTCAACTGCATGAATAAAGAAAAGGCTTTGTAAACTTCATTGGTCCTAAAACTAGAGCAAAAGAAACCCAAAACCAGAGAGTTTCTTCACCTCTCATTCCTGCTTCTATTACCTTGATCTGCTGAAAACTCAAATAAGGGACTTTGCAGAAGTACCGTTCTTTTTTTTTCTGTAGTAAAATAAACTCCTGGGAAATGTCACCAGTCTGTTCCCTAACTTCTTCTAACCTGGATGCCAAGTTCTGCAGACCCTCCTCAGATACACAGTTTGTATGAGCACCTCAACAGTTTACACAGTTGTATCTTACTATTTTTCAGTGGAATACAAACACTTTAACTGACCGGGGACACTCAATAAGCAGATTTTATACATACCAAGCGGGCTCTAAGTCTGGAGTAGATACTGACATGTTTAGAAGTTATTTTAACACGATTATAGATAAATCAGGCTGTTCTGAAACATATTACTACAAAGCCAAGAAGGGTTAAAACTTTGACTCCTGTTTTCAAAATCACTCTACAAGGTTTTGAGTTACATTTAGGAAAAAAATGCCCAAAATTAGTCTAAGTAAAGCAACACAAAGCTCATCAGGATCCTCTTTCACAGGATGTCAGTGAAAAAGCAACTGTATATTCATGAAAAATATCAGCAGAGATAATTCATATTGCTTAAGCCACTATTTATCATCTGAAATGTAAGATTAAAAAAATTATTTAATTGGTCAGATTATGCTCTAAGTCTCTGTGACTTTTTTATCATGTAATACATTGATATTTTGGAGACAAAAAAAATACTCAAATTTCAGGATGCCACAGACTGACTCTGTGAACTTTGACTTTAAATGTTCTTCATTTCAACTCCTTGCACCAGGAACACTGGGTCCCCACCCAGATTTCATACACGACACAGTGGCTGGGCCTGGGTTCTTGACACAGAACTTCCTCTGATCAACCACCACAAAATGTTTGTTTTAACATTGGCCCTGATTGCCCTCTGGAAGGCAGGCTCCTGCCTTCGCAGCTTCGCATCTGCTGGCCAATTTCAAACACATTTGGGAGAAAACTACTTTTATCCTTTTCTCAACTTCAAAAACCTCTGCATTTGTCACTTTTTATTTAAGGTGGGAAAAGCCCCAAAGCTCTGCTCCAAAGCCAGCCCTGTAGGAGGATGGCCCATCACACCAGAACTGCTCCCACCACCGTAGCGCATGGCAGGTCATCAGCTCTTCTGGTCTCAGGAAGTCTGTTTGGATGTGGAAAGCGGCTTTGCCCATCCCGGTTAAAGTCGCACCACGTTCTACCTGACTTTTGGACTGTCCGCAGCTCCAGAAACCTTCCCCAGTAGCTCACTGGACCACAGGACCAGGACAGAGGAGAGCTGTGAAGGCGCTGGTCACAGACACGTATTTCCCAAGCAAAATGGAATGAGCCGTCAAGCCGCGCAGCCTCTTCCTACTCAAGCACAGCAACATTTGCAACTGCCTGTTTCAAACCCCGGCACAGCAAAAACAAAAGCCCTTGGAATACCAAATCGTTTGTAGCTTTTCAAGCCATTTGAAGATAATGAACAATTGAACAGTGACGTGTACTTAAAGTACTACTCAGGAAACATTCTTCCCATAGGCATTGCAAAGCACTTAGCCTTGCGTTATTCTCCTCTACCGTTGGCACTCACATGAAACAAACCCTGCGTTTCATTTTAACAGAAACCCAGAGCAATAACACTGTAATAGAACAGCTGGAAAGTGTACAAACAGCGAAGCGATCGAACGGTACTAAAAATAGCAATTACAACTGCAAAAGCACTTTAAAAACCAGTTTTTTCTTTTGCTTAAGTAAACAAAAGCGTTTCCATTATTGCAGTTCATAAAAATACCTATTATCTCCTATTAAATAGAAAATTATTTTAAAAATTAGAACGAAAAAAGCACAGAGGATAAACAAAAGTGATGTAATTACTTTGCCTCCCTCCAAAGCTATGGCAAGACCCCACTGTCCTGATAAATTCAGTTGGTGGGATTAACTGGTTATCTATTGGAACTGCCCTCTTCAGGGAAAAAAAACCACAACCAAACCAAAATATGACTTGGATAGACAGCAATCCGTACTGGAATAAGAAAGGTACTTGAACCTGAATTACGGTGCATTGCTAAGATTTTGTGAGAAAAATTAGCATGAAGTAACCCCACGACAGAAACTTCTCCTGGAAGAACGGCCATGGGAAGGCATGAACTGAAAGGGATTTTGGGAAGAAGTGGGTTTGCATGTGTCTATAGCCTGCTCCATTATTTACCCTTTGTAATTAAAAAGAAAACAAACAAAAAGGATTAAAAACCTGTAAAAAAATTTCCCCCGGGATTTATGTTCTTCTTTGCAATCACTTCAGAAAGCACGAGTACAGAATTAAGGGACCTGTGTACATTGAAAGCAGTAAAATTTCATGCCCTGTGGACTAATAGTAATTAAACTCTTTACTAATTTCCATATTAATAATTCCTACCCTGGACTAATTCCAGCTTTGGTAATTACACTTTTCTTACCTATATTTTTTTCCTTCATTATTTTCATAGAGCTTTTCTTCTGTTCTGCTGGTGACTCACTGTAAGAGGATTGCTACTTGAGACCCTTGGGAACAAAGTTGAAATAAAACAGAGTCAACAGAAAGCCAGCCTCCCAACTTTGGGAGCGGGACGCACCATACACACTGCTGCTTTATGAAATTCCTAATCCCTGGAAGCGATATAAAACTCTTCCTGCTTCCTCAGAGAAAACCCAGTGCTTACTGCTTTTCCCCGTTTAAAGGAGTGAAAGAAATGATCCATAGCTGAGAATCAGAGGTCACTGCTCACCATATGTCACACGCTGTACACTGAAGGCTATACACTCTGACAGATTTATATCGCAGCCAAAAATCAAGACACTTCAGGCTGTCTGTTCAGTCTCACATGTAAGAACATTGAATTTTCAAAATTCTGACCACACACAGAAATGCTCAGCAACTGGGAAAGCTATAAAGGCTGTCCTGCAACGCAGAGGGAACAGGTGGATTTTTTCACAGAATTCACAGGATTCAACCGCATAGGATTCAATTAATAGGATTTTCAAATGCAAAAGAACTAGGATGAAATGTGCAATTCTGCTTAAGGAAATTTATTAACACCTTAACTAATCATTAATTATATACACCTGCATTCACAAACTGCAATGTGCTATTTTTCAACAATTCAGAAAAACAAAATGAAACACAAACACATTTTTCCCCACAAAGGCGTAAAAATGTTACGACCTGTCTTCTGAATGCTTATAAAAAGATATATTATTTCTTGAATTAAAGAAACAGTGAAAGAACCCTAACGATAAACTGCTATTTATCAGCTCCATGCAAGCATCTCATTATCATTGTCTGTAGTTTATTCTCTTATAAAGAAAATCCTTAATCTAAGAAAAACAGTAGTTGTACAGAAATTAATTACAATAAAATCTAATCTCTTCTCAATTAATGGCTCCTTTGTGCAGTAAAACGGCTAATCCCTGCTTCTCAGTAATCACGAGAGGAGATGTTTCCCTTACCTATTTAGAAGACAGAGGCAAAGAAAATTGCTGTATGCCTCACAAAACGCCCATTTAAAGATGGAACAAAATAGCTCGACAAACTTCAAAACTTCAAGTATCTTGAAAGAGTAGGAGAGGCAGCAATTTTTTTCCAAAGATAAGATAGAAGAATTTTTTTCCATCTCAGAAGCTTTTTCCTCTGCAGCGGGCCTACGCACCATCAGATATAGCCATTTTCCTTTTTTTCCCCTCACAAAGTAATTAAATAGTTGCTTTAAAAAACATAACTAAAAAAAGCCATCTCTCTCTCTGAAAATATTTTTACCTAATTGGTTTACCGATATCCTAAAACGTGCAACGTATTATCTTCAATGTGCTTTACTTTTCCATTAACACCATTAAACAACCAGTAAAAATGAGTAGCAAGTGGCAATTATTGGGCAAGCAATTTGAAGGAGCTGTAACATAAAAACTAGTTTCATGCTGCCTTTCAAATCCACTCAGTTCCTTGTTGGTAGTGTGTTTAAAACAAGAATTCCCAAATACCGTGTTCGAAAGATCTGACTGTAATGACGAAATCAACTCTCTTGGCCATCTTGGGCCTGCAAAACTTTGAATGTATGTATTCATACACAGGCTGGAAAAACCCAACAAAAACCAAACCAAACCAAACAAACAAAAAAAAAAAAAATCTTTGTGACTCATAGCAGCTTTGGATTACACCAGGCTCACTGGCTTGCATGAAGCACGAGAAGAATCACTGTTTCCATAAGGAAACCAGCTCCTAAAATGTTATACTACCATTCGCCTCTGGTAGTATAAATCAGCTTTTCATTCTCTGTTTTTCAGTACTGATTAACTATGGATTTAATTTTTCTACCAAGCCAGTTTCCGACCCAACACTTAATTTAAGCATACTGCTCCCCGGTGCCCCGCCATGGCCACCGGCCTGGGACAAAACCCAAACAGGAGGAAGAGCAGCAGGCAGTGAGTGCTGTAGGACCAGGCTGTGTTCTGACAAGGTACCAGACATCACCTCGTTCGTACTCTTGGAATTTCATTCAGAAAACTGCAAGACACTGCAAAGTTTAATTACACTGGTAGTGCTGGAAAGGCACTGAGAAATCCTGAAAATACAGAACTTAGACGGCTGAATGAGAGCATTACAAGGCTGAGACGAGCAATAGTGGTAACATTTGCCAGAGGGTTCAGAAAATATTAATTATATCCAAAGCAGCAGACAATACGCTTCACTGATTTCTTTGTTGCACATCACAGATAAGTGATGATTTTTCTGTTCCTTTTTTCTTTCTCTTATTATCAGCACAATCAACAACATTAATATGCTAATACGTTGGCTCTGCAGCAAGTTATACCAGAAATCACAAATACATCAGCCACTAAACCAGCACGGCTTCCACTGTCCCCTCCCGGCTCTCCCAGAGGTCAGCACCCCAGAAGTGATGCAAGCGCAGAGCGGTCCCTTGAGAGCGCCGGCCGCCCCACACAAAGGAATACTATTTTCTCCTCTGATCTCTCGTTATAAATTGGGGAGTTTTGAGAGGAGTTGGTCTGGTTGGGATGTTTGACTTAATTTTTTTTTTTTTTTAGAGAAAGAAAACTCACATCCCACTTGGCTGAGCACAAAAGGAAGCTGGAGACCAAATTCTTCAGCTACTATTTCATTTCCCTTTCCTTCTTAAACCAGATCTTGTTGATGGTAGTACCACTTTTTTTCTTCAAAGCCCATAAAACACTTGTTGTGTGAAACAGGAGCCTTTTCTGAAGCATTTAGCATGATCTGCGATCCTCAGGTGCTGAAGGTACAGGAGGTGCTCCCCTCCTCTGACCTCGGGAGGGCACGGGGAGTTTTCCTGTTCATTCCAATAGAACAGAATTTATGTTAAATTTTCTCTGCTGAAAGAGAGGAGATAATAGGGACTATGCATATGAAGTGGGACAAAGCTGAGCATAAGATCAGAATTAAAAAAAAAAAAAAAAAAAAAAAAGAAAAAACCAAAATCAGTAATGAAACAACCCTCAATTTCCTTCAGCCAAAAGCCTTTTCCTCACTGACATTCTCCTAGCACTGGCCAGACACCCACTTTTGTTTTCTTTCTTCTCTTTTAATTAATTGTGTGTCAATGACTTGCATTGTGTCCAGTGTCTGGGTCACTGAAATAATTAGGGAACTTCAAAGCTCTCAGAGTCATCTTAATTTTCAGTACAACTTTTCACCATGTTCCAATCAGTATCTTGCAAAAAGGAGAAAGTGCACGGCTTGGTTTGACCAGATCTCTTCCCTTTTTACCTCATTTTCTCCACCTGAAGTCACAATCTATTTTTTTAAGTTACAGTTTTGCATATCCTGTTTGGAAGCATGAAGGATACACCACTGAAATTTCACACCTGAGCTAGGTGAAGGAATAGGGCATGTCGCTTTTACGTTCTAATTGCTAACTCAAATTTAGGAATTTAAATATTCAGTTTGTATAAGCCATTTGTAATAGTTTTCATTAATCTTCCTCAAAAGATTAAGAAACTATAGTTCTAAAGAGAAAGTCACAATAGCAGAATTATTAGAATGCTTCCAAAGGGGGATTTGTCTTATCAAAAAGAGGGGTGTGAAATATTACCTGAATTGTTTTCCTGCCCAGAAACACCATGATAACCAGCATATCTCACCTAGAAATACGGTTTAATGCATGGTAATTGAATTCTCTTCATTATATTTCCATTACAACATTCTGCATTCAAGTTCATATTTAGATTTCGCTAATCCTAAAATAAAATAACCAAGCATGAATAATCAGATTTCAACTTTACCTCCAGTCTCCTGAGAGGATTACTCACAGAAAGCTGTGTACAATTATTAGAAAG
The DNA here is from genome assembly GCA_011801015.1 of Ardeotis arabs. NCBI lineage: Eukaryota > Metazoa > Chordata > Aves > Otidiformes > Otididae > Ardeotis > Ardeotis arabs. The sequence continues at coordinate 16,157 of JAAGAY010136666.1, read as the reverse complement.
GTAATTTTCTCTAACTTTGCTACAAGATCTGTGACATAAGTTATGACTTCACCATCATGAGAGTTGGGAAATTTGCAAAAAGAGTGAAGTACAATTTAAGACAGAATTATTTCTACAGAATATCAGTCAGTTTTTAATAACCAGACCTCTAACCCCCCTCAGTGAGACAGGACGCAGCCTTTCCCTTTATGATAAGATATTACTGGATTTCAATTACAGCTTACTGTTGATCTTGCCTTGAAGTTCCTAAGCAAGATTTTCTGAGTAAATGTTTTTCTCATGATCTTAACCTTAGACAATGATGATTCCAAGAACAAAGACTGCTTAGTGGCAGCAAAAAAAGTTGTAGTGCTTTGTTTTTTTAAAAAATCTGTATCCTAGTCTCCCTAAAGACAGTTTTTGCATAACCTTATGGAAAACTCCACGTTCATTCAGTTTCTTTTCATAGAAGAACTGACAGAATTTCAATAATTCATTGCATATTAGTAGTGCATGCTGAAAATTGAGAATTATGCTCTTAATTGCCAGAAATCACAATCAGGTTGATGGCCCACCCTGCAGACAAGTCGGAGAGAATCCCAATAAACTAAGACAAGAAATAGCTTCTTTGGCAAGTGTGCTTTCTGGAAACAGGGAAAATTACATTTAAACTTAGATATTTGGTGTGTTTCCGCTTCTGCTTGAAGTAATCCTTTCGTTTAAAAAATGAAGTGGTATGAAATTTAATATGAAATATGCTTTATTTCTTGCCTTATCCTGCCCACGTGATGGCTAGAACTGCCATCCAAAGGAACAGTATAGGAAACAATTTACCTGCTAAATACATCAGCTAAACAAATTGGTATTTAAATACGAGCTATGCAACTTTCATTAAGCCTGGGTTTCTTCCTCGTGGAGGAAAAGGATCATACAGAACACCCAATTACTTCCCAGCGGTTTACATCCCAATCCATCTGCGTTACTCCTGACATCCTAATCAGCTTAGCAGGAGCTTACGACAGGAAAAGCGTATGCCTTTTGCTGAGTTTGCAGAATAAAGTTCCAGAGATAATAACGCGCAGCTACAAAGTGCAGCCAGAGCAGAAAGTTTTAATTAAAAGTGACAACTGTGACTCACAATGAAAGCTGATCTCCTGAAAGAACCCAGGCAGAGATGTGCTGGGACAAAGGCTCTTCCTTATTACCGCTACCTCGCGCAGCGTGCGCGTGATGCACTCACAGCGGAGCAGATACTACTGAAGTCCAAAACAGGAGATTGCGCCCATTTTCAACACGCCGTAACGCCTATTTGTTCAGACATTTGGATCACCAAAACACGCTCACACTGGAAATATACCTAACAAACTGCCTAGAAGATGCACGTTGCTTGCTCACCATGGTGAGTCACAAACCTTTTTCAAAACCCTGCTCCTTTTTGAAAAATATAATTTTTTTTCACCATTAAATTATACTGTTCTGATTCTATGTAAGGTTTTTGGGTTTTTTTTTTTGTCAACCTTCTCCACTAGTCAAACTCTACCTTGAGACAATTTCTGTCCATCAAGGTCACCACTCCTGTGAATATTCCTACTATTCCCTGTATTTTTCCCAAAGTCCAGCCTAGCCCACAGCTCACAGGATCGCGTCTATGCTTCAGGGTGCAGACTACGTCTGAGTTCCACACCAGAATGAAGCCAAACAGAAACGGAGTACTTTGGCACTGCCACAACACCGCGGCTCCCTTCACTTGACCAGTCCCCGACGGCTGTTGCAGGGACCAGGTCAGCACGCACTCCGTGTCGCGTTACAGCGTTGGCAGGCAGCTCCGGGCTTCTCCCTCCCTATTCGTGATGCTCCCAAGTGCCTGCTCTTCAGGCAGGGGGTAAACCTCCTCTCTACTCCAATGTATATAGCAGGTGCCATGTTTCTCTCTTGCATATTCTAAGCCAGAAGCAAGTAATAAAATCTGAATTTTGCCCTTTCCCCTCAACACCAGCTAGTCCCATCACCAGCCCTGAGCTGTGAAGTACTGAGCACACGGACAGCCTTGATTAAAACCCCCCAGAACTCAAGGGGATTGTGTCCTTCATCTTCAGAGCTTAAATTCATTTATAGCAGAAAAACTTCATTTCATTTCAGTAAAGACTACATTATGTAACTGCAAAACTATGAAACTTTAATGTGAATTCACAGGAAAGATCTGCACAGAGTATTCTCTTTCTGTCCAACTACTGACTTCTCCTTAAAATCTTGCACCCTTCAAATTCTACGGCAGGAGACAATCTTGGGAAACTGCTCCAAAGGCAGAAAGAAGAAATATCATAGGAGAAGAAAAGAGGCAGACCCATGCAAAAAATTATATATGACTCGCAAAAGTTAATTATGCCATGGCAAACGAGACTAGCTCTTTACTGATTTTTCATGAGTAAATATCACAGTTTATGAAACACATACACATATTGGTGGAGATGTCCCTGCTCCTGGCAGAGGGGTTGGACTGGATGGCCTTGAACGCTCCCTTCCCACCCAAACCATTCAATGATTCTGTGACAGCTCCTCTCTCTTCCAGGTAAATGATTGTGCCAGAAGGCCTTGGCTTCATAAATCTGAATTAAAAAAAACCCTATCAGACCTCTTTTTGCTTCAAATGTTCTCAAAGAACAAGAAATAAGGCCTTTGACTGCCTGACACAAACTGCCTGTTTTTAACAATAAATTTAAAATAAATAAATCAATAAATCCAACAGTTTGTGGATGTAAACTCCATATCAAACACTGCTTGGAGGTTTGTGGGGAAGGCCCAAGCTGCTAGCACATACTCGCTGCTGGTCCGTGCCCTAGCTCACATCTGTTCTCCCTGCTCTTCCAATGCATAAATCAACAGTACTTCGTCATTTTCCAACCATTTTTTGCAGAATCATAACTTTCATCACCATCGCAGCCACTGCTGAACGGGAACCGATGGCCTTGCAAAGCGCACGTGCTACTCACGGGCCGGCAGCGGATTCACCCCGTCTTCGGCCGAGTGGAAGCTCGGGGCCCTTCAGGCTCCCTCTCGGTTGGCACCACAAGAAAACCACCTCAGTGCACAGGTTTATTCCGCAGGTTAGGGTCTGAAACGGATGGGATGAACAACCCAGGCCGCTCGGAAAAAGGGCACTGGGAAAGAACTGTATTTCTAAAGGCTTTCATCAGCAGAGGGCTCTAGAACTACATGCTTTTCAGTATCGCGTTCCCTGCCATGATTAATCTGTCCCAGTTTTTTTTAGTCAATTAACATGCTGTTCTTACGGTACAAATGTTCTCTAAAAAAATTCTCACAGCTGAGCTGTCAAACACTGAAATTCAGTACATTGGAATGTCAGGTTTTTAACAAAGTCCTGGAGTTTGTAAAGTATAATCAGAACTTTAATGCCCAATTATGCAATCTTAGCAACGACTTTCTGAAGAGGATTTTATCACTTTCATTGTAAACTGGGATCATCAACCAGAACTGTACCAAATTGTTCCACTCAGGAAATACAAGGGCTTGATTCTTAACGGCGGGGTTCATCCGATCACCCGAAAGCGCAGGTGCGGATATAAGGGCTCTAGAAGATTCAAGCACTTCGCCACATTCCTTCCATTCAGGAACAACGATTTTCTTTGGGGTTTTTTTAGTATTTCCCTCTCTTACGCACGCTTTTGTCTGGCGGTCATAATTAAACCGCTAACTGTTCACTCTTGCTAACCGTAAGGTCTTTCCTCGGCTCAGCTCACTGAGTTCAGCAGACGTTCTTCAAGGGCTAAGGCACCTCCCATGCACAACAAATGCTGAACGTCCAACATCATTTCTCACACTCTGAAACAAGATTTTAAAAATGTGGACAACGAACTAAGCAATATTTCAGCCTCCACCCACCTGCTAAATGAAGTCTTAGCTGTATGGATACAGCGACAGTTTGGCAGCAACCTACAAAGAGACCTACAGCTTCCGTTGTGCAATCTGCTCCGGGGACGGGACGGCTAGAAAGGAGCGCACGCCTGGCCCAGAGGCATGCTGTTTGTTGTAGTTTAGCCTCAGAAATGCTAAACTAAGGTAGAGAGAAACTAAACTAAGCTAAACTAAGCTAGAGAGAACTGAAACAGCAAATTTCTTGTTCTTGAATGAATTAGCAGAACTATGGGATTTTAATGGACACTATTTTGTCATTCTTACAGTGTAAGCAAAAGAGCCAAGGATTTTCCTGAAGGTTTTATAAATGTATCTAGATAGTTTATGCTTTCATCAGTTTATTTCAAATAAAATTATTCCAGCAGCATTTCTACTGATAATGATGAAAGCCATGTATTGATAAATGTCTCCAGACAAGCAGCATAGCAGAACACGGTCCACAATACTCAAGTGCATTTGCCCGATTTCTCTTGCTATTGCCCGACTCATCAGAACACTGTAATGCCAATTCCTATTGCAACATTTATAACCTATTTGTACTTCAACAGTTGAAAGATGCTTTGTCACTTCTCAGTCTCTGTCTGCATGGATTCTCTTAGGGAGATCCCAAGAAGGCAACGAAGAGGGCTGCTGTGTGGATGTGGATGTCCTCATTAAAAACCAAACCAAAATGAAAAACCCATGCACTTGAACTATGTGCCCTGAAGTCCTCAGGTCTGGGTGATTACCAAACAACACTGCACATACAGAACAGAAACCAGAAATTGTGCATTTACTAATTTACTATAGGCAGTCGGCTCTTGTAACTTGGAGGTGATTCTGCTAACGTCTAATTATATACATTCTTTCTTTGAGTTCTCTAACAGCAAAACAAAAACTCAGTGCCCCCATAGCCTAAAAAAGGCAAAAAACATCCTATCAGGACTTAATTTAAAAGAAATATAATAATTCTCATGCCAATCTAGCTATTGAATTCCACCCATTGACTGGTAAGCACGTGTCTCTTTAAACCACCGTCAGAAGACATGAGGGATGAGACACCACCAGTAGACTTGTCACTGCTTACGGCTCAAGTGGCCATGCACAGAGAACAGCGTTGAACTGTAACTGCTGCAAGGACCTCCAGCATACAGCGCTTCCAACACACCGCAAGATTGCTTTTGACAGTTTTACACGGCCTTGTCAGGCAAGTGAGGGACTTGCAGAAAACTCTTCTGCAGGAGACATTGCAAAAGCCAGGCAAAAGTTCTGAGGAGAACTTTTCAGGCGTAAGCTTCAGAGCCAGGTCCTCAGCCTTTCAGTGAGGTTCACTGATTTCAAGGCATATAATTGCAGATTGAAATAAAAAAAAAAAATATAAAAATACCACTGTGCTCAGCCTGCCAACTGTCTGTTGAAAAAAAAATTAAATTGATCTGAAAATGAGGACAGGCAAGATGATGGCTGCGTGAACAAGATCAGGACACTGTCCACTATTTTAATGGAGGAGAAAATAAAGAGAATTTGAAGTGGGACATGAAAGAATCTGGTAATGTATAAAAATGGCCAGTAGTCAAGGTGATTACAGAGAAGACAGGTAGGAACAGATAGAGGGGGTACAGAACTGCAACAAAAGCTGAACAAAAGCTTAGGGGAAAGCATTTAGTCAATACACAAGACAGAGTAAATTGTTAAATACAGCAAAGGACTGCAGTGATAGCTCCAGTGACGAACCATCCTCCTTTCATTTCGTAGCAACTGCCTCAGAGCTCTTTGTCTCTGTAAAGAGGTGATGACAGCTTTGTTGGGTCAAGCGACATATGGACCAGCACTGCCCAGAGTACAGCACCCTGAGTGCCGCTGAACCGCATTAGAAACTGAGCATGAACATCTGAATTTCAGCCTGAATGAGGAAAAAACATTTGGAACAGCCTGGAACGAATCCCATTTCTCCCTCCCACCAAGGAAAACAGATGGTATCGGAAAGATGAACAACATCCTAACGATCTATGCTACTGTTCTTGAAGAATAAAAACAGAGAGGCCAAGGAGCATACAATGGGAAGGGACTCTCCTGCTGAATTAGGACGCCTTACAACCACTCTCTTACCTAAACTCTTCCAACTCCATCTGCAGTCAAACGTTTTCCTGCTCCTGGCTAGTCCTACTGGAATGTTCTTGCAGAACTTCACCATCTCCAACTTTCACATTGTTATTAATAACTGGCCTAAATTCATTCACAGGCTACCTATTTATACCTACTCACTCCTTTGCCAACACGCTCATTTGTAGGTATGAACTTGATAGAATAGACACAAGTCTAACAGAATCAGGAAATTCAGAAGAAACTGTTACAAAGTCATCAAAACCGGATTCATCCTTGTAGAATCTTTTTTGGCCTTATCTGGCCATGTACGGTATAAACAAAACAAACGTTCTAAGATCCTACGGTTTGGTTTATTCACAGTTTTCTTTCAGAAGGTCAGTTCATACAGCAAAAACATCTAAGACTGGGAAAAAGAATTGAGACGAAGGTCACGTTAAGCTCTCCTTTCTATCAGTGGTCCATTTTCATTACATAATGCCACAGTTTTCTTGGAGAAAAAAAACATATTCCACTTTTTCCAAAAGATGTAAAAACGTATCTGCATTTTTATCCTCCTCAGAAATGGAACAGAAAGATAGTAGAAATCATGGTTATGGTGTCTTGTCGAATACTAAACATATATATAAAACCAATACTTGTCAGAAACCTTCCACCTGTGGAATTTTGAACGTTTGGTTGGTTTAAGCCATATTTGTAGACAGTTATTTGCAACACAGTATGCAGTTACTCTCTTTACTCTCCAAATTAAAGATTTGAAACAAACAAAGGAAAAAAAAAATTAAAATTAAAACCATACACATATTTTACATTTATTTCCTCCCTAATTATGAAAATTAGTGATATTGGTTATGAAACTGGTCCTCTTCTGTGGTTCAGATGCCCACAATTTTCACCCTGCTCATCTGCCAGTCAATTTATTAAGATAAGATTTTGAGATTCAAACTGTTGGTTACTGACAGCTGCCAAAATCAGGCTGGAACTGCTTTTACTTTAAAACATTTAGACATCTGAAAATAGGAAATACGTTTGGTAAGTATGATGATATTCCACAGTACAAAAAAAATCATTAAGTATTTAGTAAGGGAGAGTGACGTTCACTTCATGAAACGCCTTCAGCAAATATCCTACGTATAAAATAATGCCTTCAAATGTACGATCAGCTCTGTTCTCAGCAAAACCATCTCTTCATATTAGTAGTGAGAGATTTCAACAAAAGCTATTAAATTAAATAAAATTTTAAATTAGACAGAAATTTTTAATTAAATCCTTGTCTCTTTTTGTTCCAAGTAATCTCTGACACATTTCTCCATTTGTTTTAATCCCATCAAACCAGACAGCAATCACGTCTCAGTCCTGTTTTCCGGCTGAAGCGATCTACGTGATGAAACTAGAGAGCAGCGATACAATTCAGCCAGTCCTTCCCTTCACCATCTCGGTGCTACGCTGACCACATCCGGGTCCAAGGTTCTGTGGATCACAGGAACAATTCCCATTAAGTTCTTTGGGTTACCTTAAATTGTCATTAAGGAATGAGCAAGTATAAGTATGTTAATGCCAATAATCTGAAACCTTTTGCCAAATTCTACAAAAGAAAAAAAAAAAAGCATTTCTTCTTATGCAGCTGGCCTTATTTCTTTCTTTATTTATCTTTTTTTAAAAAGAGGGTTTTTCTCCCCCAATTTGTTTGCTGCAGATAGAACCATCTAAAAAACAAACGAAAAATAATGGGAGAAAGTCTGTGCCTGTGCCATCAGTTTCTGACAAAACCGCAGGCAAGTTCAAGAAGACAGGCACACAAGCCTGCACCAGAAAAGAGAGTGGCCTGGTAAGTCTGAAAATTTCCAGAGAAAGGAGGAGGAAGTTGCTGAACTAGTACTGAGATTTGAGAGCATCAATTTATAACAGACAGAATTATCAGAACAGGATTTCATTTTGTCACTTTTATGACAGACAAAAGATATTATTTAGCTGACAAAGAACCTGTCTTCTGGATTTAGCAGATGATTATAACAGATGTCACTCTGCCGGAGAAAGAAGTTCCTACCGGTTTAGAACAATTTTTTTCTTGAAATTTTCTTGAGTTACTTTTAATCTTTTAGGGAATTTTTTTTAAAAAAGAACCACCAGTTCACAGACACAGCTGAAACAGGAAAGCTTGTCGAGAGATCTGCAGCAGGCCGTAACTAAGGTACGACGGCTCCCTTGCGTTTTCGTACAGAAATGGGTACCAAACGCTTCCCCTGTTCTACGCGCGTGGGCCGCAGCCCAGTTTGACCCCACGGCTGCACCATCCTTCCAGCTGCTGCATTTGTGGACAGGGAGCCCAGCCAAACGCCGAGCGCGTGTTCGACGTGGGAAGCTGATAGACCTGTAAAAGAGTCGGGCCTGGCCTTGGTCTCTAGAAAAGAGCCAGCCTGGCATCGCATGTTACTTGGCGAGAGTGCGATATCAAACAGAGACAACGGAGGAGGCAAACAGAAGATGTTCACTTCCTCCTCTCCTCACTCCTGACACACTCTGTCAGTCAATAGAAAATTTAAACTGGCCAAATTGCTTCACCGATGTGTACGGTATTCGCCCTTTCCAAACAGAAATGTCGGACTCTGCTGTGACTGAACACGACTCGCAACCAAAACCTCAGTTCTTAACACCCAAACGAAGCCTAGGTTGGAATTTTGCGTGTAAACAGTTGCTTCCAAATGTACGTATACTTTTAAAAGCATATTTACATATTAACATGTAACCATAAACATTTAAGTGCAAGCACTCTAAATATTTTTTTCCCCTTGTATTTAGTCACGTTTAGTTCATTTGCTATCCTTATCTGTATAATCACTAGTTCAGAACTCTTCCGTCTGCCAGGGGAGGTGACTCTTCCCCTCAGCACTGCTGCGGCCACATCTGTGCCCAGCTCCAAGCTCCCCAGTACAAGACAGAGATGGGCTTACTGGAGCGAGCCCAGTGAAGGACCAGCACGGTGAGTGAGGGACTGGAGCATCCGACATATGCACATGAAATGTCATCTGAACGAAGAAAGCACCTTTTTAGTGCGTCTGTAAGCGGACACGGGCGCAGGCTGCCCCGGGACGCTGTGCAGTCTCATCCGTGCGGTCAAACCCGGCCGGCCACAGCCCTGGGCCACCGCTCGAGGGGACGCCGCCTCAGCAGGGCGCTGGACCAGATGATCATAAGAGGTCCTGCCAAGCTCAAGCGCTCTGTGATTCCACAGTTCTACAAACTTTTCCAGTGAAAATGTGTTATATGCATATTTCCAACATAAAGAGATGCAGCAGCTCTCTCATCTTTCAAGAAACAGAGCGAGAAGTTACACAAAACCTGAGTCTTTCCTTCACGCGTAAAAGAAAAGAAGAATCCCAGACACAGCTACCTGTCACAGCAGGCTCCATTTCCGGGTAAAAGCGACTGATCATTTACTATTAAGGAAAAAGGGAAAGTAAAACTTCCCATAATCTAATCTGAAATTAATATTCCAACAACGGTGTTTTAAAAATTTTGTATTTTACAGAAAACAGTGATGTGTATAGAAGTGATGTGCATGTACCTGCGTTCTCCAATACAGACAAACGTCAGAAATACAATACTGTGCACCCAAAAAAAAAAAATCAGACTAAGCACTAATTAGTATCTCAGGTACCATTGAGTTCCATGACAGCCAGCACACAGAACAGTAGATTTACCTCCGCTGAAAAAACTCGTTTGAATGCTTTGAAGTCATTGTTTGAGGTCACTGAAACCCAGTAGTTCTGTTCCGAAATAACATTTTGGAGTTTCAAGACCAATGTCAGAATCAAGCTCCTGTTTCAAAATGCATCTAGTACATTTTATATTCTTTCACGTTGTTTCAATTGTAACTGCACAATATGGCACGTCTTACCATTTCAAGTCATGTAGAAAAATGAAATCCTCAGTGAACTAATTAGAGGAGCAGCTGTTTTTAACACCCATGTGTTAGACTGTGCTAACATTTCTAGACTACTGAAAATAGCTGCTCCTCCAATTTACTCACAAGGTGTCCGATATTTCCTGATTCAGTCGAGATGTTTCCCTATAACACAAACGGGAGAAATTTTGACCAAGAAAATAAGGCAAAATGTATCAGTTTGTACTGGTTTAAAAATAAAATAAAATGAAACAACAATAATATTTTGACTTTTGGTATCTATGACATCCACATGTCATGTCAAATAATCTCAGATGACACCAGATGTTATTATGAACTTCTAGTGACATGTAATGAACTCACTGAAACAAAAATCAATCTACTTCACAAAAAAAAAAAAAAATCTGACATTTCCCAAATAACTTAGGAAAACACCTTCGTTTCAGAACTAGCTGTCCAACTTCAGATTTTGACAAGTTCAGGAATTTCCTAAAAAGTGTGTATGGAGAGGTCCTGGCCAGGGAGGGATCCAAGTGCGGGCTGTGAGAGCGTACAAGTGGTTTATCAGTTCACTGTCACCCCGTGGAAACGCTCTTACTCACGCTTTAGGAGACGGGCTTTGCGCGCGTTGGTCTAAGGGACGGAACTGAAATCACGCAATGCTCTCAGAAGAGGTACAAGCATTTGTAAGTGGCCTCGATTGACAGCTTTCATAATCTTCCCTATCTATACATTAAGTCCGGGTATGATGAATCTTTCCTGTTCTACCAAGATTTTCTTGCATCTCCACAACAGCAAGAAGAAAGGAGCTGGAAGCTAAAGCAGGGTCGACCTCACAGAGTGGTGCTGTGAAATTCAGCACAGCGTGTGGAAGATGAGGTCCTCTGCTTTCCCTGTGCTCCGCCCCGAGGGCGCACCAGCAAACGCACGGGTCCGTACCGCGGGGACATCAACCGCGGGCTTCCCAACAGCGACCGCTCCATCCGCCAGCAACGTCTGCCAACCACTGAAATCCAGTACAAAACGCTCCGGCTTTGGGCTGCTCAACAAACACCAAGTTTTTAGCTTTCTAGCGTGGTGGCACATCAAAGTTGTGATACAGTTTCGTGGCTTTTCCTCTACGTGTGCTGTACGAGACACAGACAACGGTCCTTGGAGAGAAACCTGCTTCTGTAGGAAACACCGCAAAATCACCCGGCCAATTGATGGCACAACCTAAAAGGCATTATCAGTGGTATGGAGACTATGGAGAATATAGACAATCTACGTGAATCTACATCAAAAATAACTGATATTTCTAACTAAGCTGCTAACAAATAATAAAGAACGATATTTTTTTTAAAGGAACATACTTCTGTTTTTTCGTACATCTAGCGCTGTGAGAACTGGACAAGACGAACCAAGAGGGCTGGCTCAAAACTGCCACCTCAATACTTTCAGACTATTTTTCAAATCACCTCAGGCAGAAGCCCTTAGATTTAAACGACCGTTGGCAGTTCAGTTTATTCCTTAGCCGTTTTGTGTCTCCTGATTACAAGGTTCTTCCCTATGTGTTTTAGCCCAGGGGAGCAGAACCGTCACTCCTGCACTCGCAGCCAAACCCATCGCGGGGGCGGCTGGAGGAGGCTGCCCAGCTTCATCTCCAGGCAGGTTTGGGTATCTCCACGGATGAGACTTCACAGCCTCTCTGGGCAACCTGTTCCAGCGCTCGGCTGCCCTCACTGGTTTCCTGTGTCCAGATGGAATTTCATGCGCTTCAGTTCGTGCTCATTGCCTCCGGCCCCAACTCTGAGAAGGGTCTGTGTCCAGCTCCATTCCCTCCCACCAGGTATTTATATATTTATATATTTATTTATATCCACTTGAGCTTTCTCTTCCCCAGGCTGCCCAGCCCCAGCTCGCTCAGCCTCTCCTCACGAGAGGTGCTCCAGGCTCTTCGTCATCTCCATGGCCCCTCACCAGACTCGCTCCACTAAGTCTCTACATTCAGTCAGTGGCTACGCAATAAAAACGACCAGGCTCTTAACTGGCCTGAACTGGCATCGCTGTGATGATTTCAGTGGGAACTCAGATCTCTTTAGATAGCAGATGGCTCCATAATCCAACAACAGTAAGGGCAACCAGTGTGACGGTAGGAGTAAACATAAAAACATTCACAGTAAAGGTAAGAATTATACATCCAGTGGTAAAAGTTTATGCTAATTAAACAGCATTATCAATGCTGAGTGAGAGGCAGGTGCTAAAAAAAAAATTAAAAAATCACTTGATCTTCAGTTCAAGTTCCTCATAATTACAGTAGAAGAAAGATTCTGTAGTGGAGAATGCCCCCCAGGGACAGGCGTTCTGCAGCTGTTTGAGGTCTGTAATGTAACATGTCCCCTTCTTGTTCTCCAAATCATAAATGAGTTAATCCCAACCCATCAAATAAAAGATATTCTGTACTGTTAAAAGTAATCACAGATATATAGTTAACTATTGAACATATTGTGGCTATTTGATTTTGTTTTCAATTACAATACATACTTGTAATGAACTGTATACACCAAAACTCTTACAAGCCAGATGAACTTGACAGATGTGCAGATAGAATTATATCATTTATCATAGAATTCCAGAATGGTTTGGGTGGGAAGGGCCCGTTAAAGCCCACCCAGTCCAACCCCCCTGCCAGGAGCAGGGACATCTCCAACCAGATCAGGTTGCTCACAGCCCCGGCCAACCTGGCCTGGGATGTTTCCAGGGATGGGGCATCCACCACCTCTCTGTGCAACCTGGGCCAGTGTTCCACCACCCTCAGTGTACAAAATTCCTTCCTTATGTTCAGTCTGAATCTGCTTCCTTCCATTTTGATAACGTACATATGTACAATAATTTAATCAGGCTCTGTGGCCATGAAATAAAGTGCAATATTTGCTTTTAACTGCTTTGAACTTTTTTGCATTAATCACCTTTTGCTTGTGAAAGACAACGCAAAGTACAAGAACCCACCCAGCGGAGTGGCGGGGTGTTTCCCATCCGCTTGGCCAAACCACAAAAGAAGCTCCCAGCCGACTCACCACCACACTGCTCAGCCGCGAGGGCCGCGGCGAGCCCAGGCGGGAACAACGCACAGGTCTACCAAGCAGCAGGCACAGGACAACGGCAAACATCCTTACCAGGGAAGCAGGGCGCAGGGAAAACCTGATCAGTGCAACAGGCATTCTCTCGGAGAAGGGGATTTTTATATTCCATCCTGCTTAGTGCAAAAATTTGCCTCCTCAGCACGGTCCAAGAAAAAAAAAAAACAAACCTACAACCATGGCAACCTTTTTTACTCTTAAAATATTACAGTAAATGCCTCATTCTGCAAGGATTAGACAGCCTTTGCTACATCTCTTGGTCATAACAGGAGTTTCCTCCCTTCTGTAAATGAGCAAAATTCCTTAACTGAAGGTGATGCATTCATTTCCACTATGGAGAATGTACTATTTTGCTTTAATATATGTACATTTATATTTCTATGCTAAAAATTATTTTGTTTTTAAAAATAGTATATTATCATCAGGAGACAGTTTTTGAATCTTGAATAAAAGTTTGCAGAAATGCAATGCCACCTTCCCAAAGAGGCAAACGACGCTGCACAGCAGAGATGCCAGACGCGCGTTCCGTGCCGGTGTTCCCATTCATTCGTTGCCCACGTGCCAACGCACAGGCAGAGGTTCAGAGCGTCCCACGTGCTACTCCCACTGAACTTGCCTCGACGTGTTTTGACATCTGTTACTGGTTCTTCTCCTTTATCAAGCTTTTGCACAAGTATAAAACCAAACTGGATTTTCTCAAATCACTCCCTTTGCCGAGCAATTTAGAGACGTGGACTACAGACGCCAACCGAGCTCATCGGGGTGGAATTTCATAAATAGTGAAACTTGGGAAAATAGCAAATCTTCCAAAACAAAGTTAAAAAATAAATAAATAAAAGAAAGCCTCCGGTTTCTACTGCTATAACCCTACCAGTAAATAGATTATGTTTTTAAAGAAAAAAGTTTCTTACTAGAAAGAAGAAACAAGAGACCATGGAAAGTTGTTCCAACACTGCTCCATGCTGCTACTGCTCCTGTTGTACTTTCCCCTCTCCCTTTCACTCGGACGCCGGCTTTGCCCATCACCTTGTGCTTCACGTCCAAATGCGGTACAACAACCCAGCAAACCCTCCCCACAGATGTGGGGGGCTGCTCGTCGTTTGCCTGCATTTTAATGAAGTGCAGCACAACCTTCCCAAGCACATTTTGAGTCTATGAGGAGGAAAACCCCTTCCATTTCAAGATGGAAACACGGCCATGAGCGTACGTTTTCAGGGACGCCTCACAGCAGATGCAGCACACCTGCGACCCTGAAGACGCTGGGGTTTCTCCGCATCGGCAGAGCGTGTCTGGTGACATCCCGGCTATTCGCCGACAGCCGGCGGGGAGCTGCAGCCTACCCTCAGCTCTACCTGTGCAAATCTGTGACAGTGCCATTTATTTCTGACAAAACTAACAGCAACGTCTGCTTTAAAATGAACGGGGAAGTCGTAAAAGCACTTGCGATCTAGCAGCGGCAGACCACGCGCGCTGTACGTTACCGAGGGCTGCACCGTCAGTTAATTCGTTCCACGTCTGTTAATTCACTCACACAATTCTTTCACATTTCCCTCCCTTCTGTTCAGCCATGAGAATGAAAATCCAGTGAGTGCTGCTGAGAACCCTTTCAGGATCACAAACGTATGCACGAGCACCAACCAAACAGCTCTGATGACAAGAATATAAATATTTATTGAGGAAAAAATGGGGTATCTACTTGCTAGTTATTCAGTTATTCCTGCAGCTGAACATTTCTAGGTAGTGACCATTTTTATTCACAACTGTTTCTCATGTAGTGGGTTCCTTAAAAAAAAAAAAAACCAAACAAAAGAAAAAATACCAACACATTTTAATTAACTATGGTTAAAGGGGAGCCAATTTAAAGCAAGTAGGTCAGCACTTCCTTTGAAAAGATGGCTTTGAATGAAATCATTACAGGAACGCCTGTGCTGAGAGCTTTAATTTACACTTTCCGTCCTTAATATAGGCCCAGCCTAAGCAGTTAATTTTAAAATGCATGAAGTAAAATGAAAATAACTTAAAAATGAAAAAAAGCAAGAGCTCAGTGGTGTCTCCAAAACAGGGGCTTTCTGCTGTCAATCAGCTAACACAACTGAACTCTTCTCATGAAAGGCTGATAATCTCATACGATGAAATTTATCTTTATCGTAGGCCAGTTCTCATATCTTGATCTACCACGGATCACAGCCAGGAGAAGTTATTATAACAGACATTTGAGACTAAAAGATAAATCTTACTGATTTCCTTTTAGTGGTGCAATAGAAATATAAATATAAAAAATCCGCTATACACAAATACGCCAATAACACAATTTGGGATGAAATGAAATGACTGAGAAACGGGGGAAAAGGAGTCATTCTGCATCTTACGGAAAGTTCTCCAGTAATTATTTTTCAGAAACTCCCTACGTGTTCCTCATCACAACTCAATATTAGCACCAGCAGAAGGCCAACGCAGCGCCAAACATCAATCTGCATTCCCTTCCCTCACGCTTGCGAGCAGATATGGAAAAAGCAGATCACAAAGCACGAGATAAAAAAGAAAATCTCTCTTGCATCATGTCCATCTTGAGCTCAGCATTGCACGATTTCTGGCGTTTTGACCCACCTGCTAGCAAATCCGGCAGTGTATAACCACAGCACCCAGCACCCCAGACCGAAAGCGCTGCCTCCGTGCCTTCCCTTCCCTCATTAAAGAAAGAGGGAAGGACTACGCAATGCTCCTGAGTTGCAGAAGTAATGGCTAAGGACTAAAAAGTCACTGGACTGGCTTAAGCATGAACAGAAAGCCCAAAGTTGGACTTAGAGAAACAAGTAGAACCCTCTAAAAAATTTCCATCTGAACATATTTCCATTGAGAATAACATTTTGCAAAAAAACTTGCCATACAAACATTTTCCTCAACAGCTTTGTTTTCCAAACAGGAGGTGTAAAAGTGCTTTGATAAACTCAAGATGATTAATTTCAACCTTTCTAGAACAGAACATCAAAATAACTCTTCATGGAAATGTCTGTATCCTCTCCCCGACTCCAAATGAAGCATCCGGATCACACTGCAATGAAACGTCCCAACTGACCGCTTCTTGGTGATTTTGTGAGAAATTCTGCCGTCTTTGTTCCAATCCAAAAAAAAAAAAAAAA
>JAAGAY010136665.1:0-36533 GCA_011801015.1 Ardeotis arabs | reverse complement strand
AAAAAAAAAAAAAAAAAAAGAGAGAGAAAATCAGACCAAGAAGTCTCCGCTCCTGGAAGCCATACAGGAAGTCACAAACACACATTTATTGCCCCTCCCTCAGTGATTTTAAAGAAGAAAACAGATACATTTTAAAACACGCAATTAAAACACAAAAACAATGGTTACATAAACAATTTGACTGATTTGGGATTTAGAGATAGGGAGTCTATTAAATATGAATTCTTTTAGCCATTCTTTCTCAGCAGCACACTAGAGAATTAAGCTCTAGTTACTCTCTAAATATCTAAAATAACCTGCATGAAGCACATGTAGCTTTTGGAAGTCAATTCTGAAGGAAAGCTGGAGAAGAATGTACCTGGAATGCAATGAATGTACTCACGTTGCAACACAGACAAAGAGGCGGCTTCCAGGAGCAGCTAACAGAACAGCAAGACACACAACAATTCCAGGACCTACATTCTTACACTCGCTGTTTGCCGTTTGCTTGCAGCAGTTATTTAAATCTCAGCTGCATCAACAGACATTATTGCTTTGTATGTGTTAGCCAACTTCAGTATCACTTCATTAAAACAAATTATTGCCATAATAGATGTATATTTTCCTCCAAGATTTTTTTTTTAAAACTTAATTTCTGTCCCTTACAGAACTGCAAAGTGATATATTCTCCACGTGCCATAGGTGGCCTAGTGCTGAAGAGTTAGTTGTCCAGTATAAACAATCAAACTTTCGCTATTTAATTAGCTTCAAATGAAGTAACACTTCAGGATATGATATTATACAGGCAAATATACCCAAAACACTTCTAGATAAACTATTGTCTTTTTTTACCCCTAATTTGTCCCATTTTCGAGGATGCCGCACAGGGGACAGACTACGTCACCACTGACTATTATTCTGGTATCTCAAAAAGCTTTAATTAACAATCATATTAAATTTGGATACTGACTTGCAAAGCACAGAACAGCAGGCTGAAACCAGCATGTAATTGAATCTCATTTCCCTTAAAAGTAACCAATTGCTAGGTTAATGCCCCGAGAGAAGGAAAACTAGGAAACTGGAGTTATCTGTTCCCAGTTCTCACTTTAAAAAAAAAAAAATTAAAGCTAAAGTGGCACGTGATAAAATTAATGTTTTCTTTGCGAATTACACCTGAAGAGTGATTCTGAGACGCTGAGCTCAATCACACAAGCAGGATCTATCCACAGAGCTAAGGATGACGACGGCCGCAACTCAACAGGGCCACAGCTGCCACCAGCCTTGTCACTGGGTACCACGTACCAGTATCACCTTGTCCATACATCGTCTCACAAGACGGAAGAGAACGTTTCGTAGTGCTTTTATCTGCAGCCACGGGAATACACAAGAGCCCACAAGAATGGTTAATAACATCTAGAACAAAAACTGGAGAGGAAGGAAAGGCGGAAGGGAAGGGAGAAGAACAGGAAAATTAAGAGATCAGATAAAACACCAGGTATGGGAAATACTCAGTAATTTACCATTAAAATATCTTCCTTTCCAAAAGAAGAAACGGAACACAAATGAAATAAATCTGCTGACAACAAATACCTATGAAATACACCGGCCAAACACCCTATTCCCTTCTAACATTGGTCCAACTGAGACTAGTAATTTATTACCACTAACAATTAGTCTTAATTGTTATCGCAGAAATAAGCAGTGGAGCCAAAAATTCCCACTGTGTCAATAAGCTGAAAACACGTATTCCATCAAGCAATCATACTGGCATCTGTATAGCCTTTTTTTTTTTAATATAGTCATTCTGCACAGAATTTATTTCACAAGGTCTTCAAATTAATGTATAGAAATTACATAAGGAAGCCAAACTACACACTTCTGCTTAAGTAATCGTATAGCAGTAAGTCATCAAGATGAATTAAAAGCTTGAACAATACTAAGATATCTTCCTTTTACATTACCGTTCCTCAGAGTATCAGGTAAGAGGCATCACACAAATCAAGCACCTTCTCACCAGTTCTGCAAAGACTGCCTAACACAGCGTGAAACCAAGGGAAGCTCCAAGTTCCATACATCAACAGTCTCACAGCACAGATGATCTTTAACTGGCCTCTACTTTGATGAAGTATTGATTTCAAGCATGTTCTAGTGAGGCTCTCCAAAATCACCCCTTTAGTGCAGTTTTTCTAAGTCTTCATACAGTGTAGCCAAGAGAAGCATTTTCTCTGCTTAAGTTGTCCTCCTCTTTCATGAGGAGACACCCATTATTTTGCCCTTCCTCTATTTATTTCTGAAACAAAGCAGAGGAGATGATCCAAGTTCTTGCTCTGCTTGCTCAGGCCTAGTCCCTCCTAGAAAAAGCTTGCCCTGCATGTTTGCTGGAGACCAAAACAGGACTAACAGTCCTTTGTTTCTTAGCTATTGAATATTTTCTTGTCTAAGCATCGCCATTTATCCAGGAGCCACTTCTCTGCTTCCCATATGTTCTCTATCAATAGTGCGGCGGCCATGCACAATGCAATGATGTATGAGACACAAGGCTTGAAGCAAAGTAACACTTCTTATTAGAGAAAGAACTTGCACATCTGAAATGCTTTTCAACCTATCAGCTGGTCTAAGAACAATCACTACCCCTTCATATTTTATAGAAACATCCACCTGGCACCAACTCCAGCACCAGCCTAAAAGCAAGACCAAGAAATAGCATTCACGTGTTTACTTGATTCTTCTAGTCCACAACCACTTGCAGCAAGTTAAGAGATAACTGCACATGAAATTCAAAATTACTAAACACGAAGCAGTCAAAATTGGAGGAAAACCTACATTCCTCACGTGTTTTTCTCATTACGTAGTTGATGGTTCAGGAGAGGAACTCTGGTATCGCCACAGAGAGCTCTTCACGCAGCTACAGTCAAGTAAGCAGATTTGCAGGGAGCTAACAGGCTAGACAATCTTGGAAGGTGCCTTCCAACCTCAGATTCTGTGGATAAGAGTATTTTTCAGAACTGAAGGAGAAGTCAAAGAAGGGAATCAAGACCTACAAATAAGATGTATGATATATCTGGTCCTACAGTCATTCCAAAAAGGCAAATAATTTCAAAATACATACTGTAAACCTCAGAAACATGGCCAGAGATGAACAAGAGAAGAGGGGATCAATGTGGGAATGGTTCATCAGTGGAAGATGACTAGCCATGGCTATCCTAGGAACACACAGGACTACGCAACCAGAGCGGAACACCACCTAGTCAAATCACTCTAACCTATCCCGGCTCATTTGCTCTCACAACGAGGTATCTAGAATAGAGAGTAGCCACATAACAGCAAAGTGCTAGCAAGAAAACTGCGCGTGAACCACAGGCAGCCACCCAGTAATTCAAGAAGAGACAGTTTTTCAAACTCAGAAGAGCTATTGTCTGGCATGGCACAATGGGAAACACAAATTACAGGTCTGACTATTTGTAGAACAGTTAAACGGACACGAAAGCCTAACTTATTCCTAACTGTACAGATGCATTTAAAAAAGGAACTATTTATTACATGCAACAATACGACACAGAACTAATACTAAACTATTGTCAGTCAGAAGTTGATCTCCCATTTCAAAAATCTTACTATGTCAGTTCTCAACCTAGCTCCTCTCGAGATGGATTCAGGATCCTAGGTCAGTCAAGTTAATCAGACATGGATGACTTCTTTGTCTGCCACTCGGGACACTAAAGCATCAGCAAGACTCAAGAATCACACTGATTTCATTCCAAGTACCAGCGCGGCTTGGAAGGAGAGCAACGGAGCAGCAGCGGTGCCAAACACTGAATGTGTATCCCGGGGAAGACATCAAAAAGAGGCATGGGGACAAAGAAAGAGAAAGCAGGAAGCTCAGTTTTTCATATCACCCATAACAACTGGTTTCTTCCCACTATGTAAAAATGCAAAAAGATGACGGAATAATAGGAGAGGAAGCAGACCTTCCTGCTTTTCTTCAGCATTCAAAAGAGGATAAAGAAAACAGTTTCAAATAACAACATGCAGCCAGAGAGAGACTCAAAAGATGCCTGACAAAGCCGATCCTAACCCCACAACCCTACTTCACCCCTCAGAATCTGGGCTACTCTGTCCTTCCACCTTCCAGTGCTGTCCACGTCAGAAAATCGTATTTTTACACGTATTAACTGCATCATGTTACCTAAAGGCTTAAAGACAAGCACGCAGTGCTTAAAAAACCCTTAGCTCGCAATGATTAATCCCAGGACAAAACATTCAACAGTGCGTTAGAAAGCTAAGAAGATATTCTCTATGCAATATTTTCCTGGCCCACATATAGCACAGACAAGGCCTACAGAAACATTTCTTTCACAGACACACCAGCACATGTTAAGGAGAGATACTAAGGACACTTGCTCAGTGGGAAGAGAGATATTTCATTTCCCAGTGCCATCAATCTTGTACACTGTCCCCCTCCCCGCCACCTCATCCTTCAAGCACTGTATTTTTCTTATAATCCAAGTAAGACTGAATTCAATTAATCTATCCACACAATAACCTCTGCCCTGCATGGAAACAAACTGTTTGATGGAATGAAGGTTTTTGTAAGCCAAGTTTCAGCCACACCTATGATTTCAAATACACAAGAACTACTGCAAGTAAACTCCAAAAAACGATACTGCGTTTAACACTGCTTCAGCCACAAGAACAACCACAATTCAAAGAGCTGCCTAAGAACACTCTGATAGCAAAGTGAAAGGTTCCACGGAAATTCTGACCAAGGGAAAACAGTAAACGCGCAGTGTTTCTGCAGTACTGACTGCAGATACAAACACTCCCTTACTTTTCCCACTCTGCGGTGAGCCGCCTCCCCCGAAACCCCACTCACTGGCAGGGCAGAGGAAGGATGCTGCTCCAGTCTCTGCTCCTTTTCATCTTTACTGACCAAACTATTGCCCCACCTCTTTAACCGCACTCATCCAAATCCCACCCGGCATAGGAATTTGCATATATACAAGCCTTTGGCAGCTCATTAATGTCATTTGAATGACTCTCACATGTTCACAAATTTATACGCTGCCTGTCCCTTTTTATATATACGGGCCAAAGGCACGGGGTGGGGAAGATTATTTAGGATCTCATGACAAAACAAAGCATCTTCTGGGTTTCAGTTCAGCACTTTGGTATGAAGTGCTTTCACCCTTGCGCCTCCTGATAACGCTCACTACATAAAATGTAGCTTCTGCTTCCAGGTAAGGATGTTGTGAGCATCATGTTACTTCACAACCTGGCTCAGCCTCTATCTCAAAAGCAAAGGACAGCCTAGTACTGGGGAAAAAATAAAAATAGAGGGATCAAGGCATCAGTCACGCACAGGCCCGAGGAAGGAAGGAGTCAATGCAGTTAATCAACTAATATTTAGCTCAAGTCCTTTACTAAGCTACGTGAATGTACTCCAAAAAACAAAGGCACATTTTAGAAAAACTTTTCCAGTTAACTCAACATAGGAAACAAGTTTCAACACATCTCTGCTTCCCCTTAAAACAGCTTGGCACCATCTCAGAGTTCTGCATATGTTTAAAAACAACAGAAAACTACAGGTCAAAGGAAACTAAGAAAATCCAGTCCGCACACTCAAGCTGCATATTCTTACAGCATTAACAATGTTGGTTTTTTTTTTTTAAAAAAAAAAAAAACAGGCCACAGATCTTTAGCTTGCTATTCAAAGTTCTTCTATTACCAATGTGTGCAAGTTGTTCCAAGACCAAACAATAGAGGAAGGTCATGCGTGGAGTTCTGCAAGGGCCTACACTGGCACATGGAGCTTAACCTATTCGTTAACGACCTAGAAAATGAAGTGATCAGTGGGGTGACAAAACTGCTGACCACATGACGTGGCTGTAAGGAGGAAGGCAAGCTGAAGAATCACTGACAGACCTCAGTGACGGCGCAATTCAGTGTACTTAATTGTAAAGTGATGCCTAGGGGGAAAAGCAGACCAGGCAGACCCAGCTTTACATCGTGATGGGCTCTGGGATGACCTGTACCACACCAGAGCAAGCTCCTGGGCCCCAGATAAACACGGATGAAAACAACAGCTCGGTAGCAAACACACAAATCTTTGTTAGAAATCATTAAAAAAGGAACAGAGAACAAGTAAGAAATCATTATATACTATATAAATCCCTGGTTCACCCAGATCTCCAAGTGCAGGTGATTTTGGTGGTGTCACCTAAAAAAAATAAATTTACAAGTTGAAGTGTTCACAGAAGGATGACAGAGGTCCAGCATGACTTTCCTAATTAAGAAATAGCAAAAGCTCAGACTTTTCAACCTAAAAAACCGAAAACATGGGGACAGATATGACAGGAATCTAGAAAACCATGAAGAGCACAAGGAGAGCAGACAGGGATCAGCCGCTCAGCCTCCTTCATTACACAGTATAGTGACCAGGGGATGCAGCTGGCGGACACCAGGCTCATACAGACCCTTACAAAGCAAGCAGAAGAACAACAGAAATCCCTAGCAAAACATTGTGGACAGAAGAACTTCATATACGTTCAAGAGGAACCCAGACAGGCACTTGGAAAATAGAATTATTATGGCTTGTCCACTGGGTTCAGAGGATTGAGCTGAAAATAAGCTGAAGACCAGGAGAATATTGCAGGGTGGTGACAGTCATTTCTCATTCTTTGTCCTGGTTTTGCTTTTACCTACACACTCACTTCTGAAAGCTGTAGGAGACAACACCAGGCCAGATGGACCCTTGGTTTGAACCAGTACAGCTACTTTTACATTCTTAACATTCACTTTATAACACGTGTTTATTTTTAGCCATTTCCTCAGAAATCCAACAACGCTGTCAAGAGACTCTAATAAAAATGTTACTTCTCAACTGAAGGAGTCAAGTCTTAACAGCAATAAGGTAAAAGTGGAAGTTAACTGAATGGAAACCTGGGTCTACACCCTTTAGAAAAATATTATCCAAAACACTTGTAATTCAAACCGACAACAGTTCTGATATTTGATTAAAAAAATTTGAAGCCCTGCCATCAAGTGGCCTCAGCAGATTCACTGATGAGATACTGCTAAATCAACACAGAACCGAAGAAAAAGAACAGCTTTGTTTCTGCACTGCTGCTGAAGCTCCTACATTTTTTCTTTTGGTGCAATACTTTTTTAGGTGCACTAAGAACTCCATAGATAGTCTGAGCAGAGCTGTCTCTAACATTTTTTCAATAAGCTGAAAATCTACACAAATACTTGGACCGTTTCAAAGGCTCTGATTTTGCACCAGGGAAACAAGATACAACATCTGCACAGAAGTGAGATCATTTTGTCAAGGGAGTCTCAAGAAACAATATGAGGAATGAATGTATCAGAAAACATTCTCATCTACACGTTTTACGACACACTCCTGCAGCTCAGATTACAGATTTTACCTGTACCAAACACATTATCCCTATTGTATTTGGCCCCCACTTTTAAAAAAGAAATAAATAATAGCGAGCCGCACCTATGCTAAATTGCCAAGTAAAACTAGGTTCACTGCTATTTCCATCCTATATTTTATTTTGCACGCTAACTAATTATGTTCTCAGTTGAAAAGCTGGACAGAGAAGTCGTACTAAGTCAAGACCCTGCTCTACAAAGGGGTACCAAACACGCTGTTGGTATCTTATCGTTAAAGCTGTGAGGTACAGCAAGATGATCTGACAAGAGGCTGGCAGAACAGGGCTTATTCAGCCTGGTGAAGGGAAGGCTTTGGAGGAACCTAATGGCAACCTTCCAACATATAAAGATGGGCAGCAAGAAAACAGAGCCATGATCTTCAGATGTATACAGCAGAAAGATGTGAGACAACAGACACAAGCTGAAATAAGAGGCTGGATATAAAAAAAAATATAAAATAAAAACAAACCAAAACTGTTTTCACCACAAGAACAGTTAAGCAGTGGAAGAGGTTGCCCACAGAGGTTGTGCAGTCTCCATCTTTGGAGGTTTTAAAGGCCAGACTGGATAAAGTCCTGAGTAACCTGTTCTGACTTCATAGCTGATCCTGCTTTGAGGAGGAGGTTGAACTGGATATTTCCCAAGGTCCCTTCCAACCAAAACGGCCAAATAACCTACTGTCAGGATCAAGGGAGCAACTGGGTGTCAAACTGAAAGTAACATCAAGAAAAGCTAACAGGTGAGCTCTGCTGAACTCTTGGTTTGAAGAATTTAGCATGGCAGTTCATATCTGGGCTGGAAACCAGGGAAAAAGCACTCTCAGTACACACTATAAACATGCAAGGCATAGGGAAGAAAATACCTACAGAGATGAAGGGTTTCACGGCTTACTATTCTGGAAAAGTTGTTGGCTGTGTATTAGCCCCAAAGCAGGGTAGAGATTGAAACCTCTCCCTTCCTTGCCCTCTCCTGCTGTTGGACGTACTTCCAGGACGCAAACCAGCAACTGAAGCACTACTTGCAGCCCATGCAGTCCTGGCAGAAGCAGAGAGGAGGCAGAACTCACACATGTTTATTAGCATGTATCCAGAAAACTCATTACCATTTCCTGAACAAAACAAGGGAAGTTCACTACAGAGCAATCTTTAGTGATGCACTAAGTGAATAGCACTTATCTTTCTGTCCTCCGTGCTAAATAAACTTCTGCATACCCACAGAGTCTTTGCCATGCTGCAGAGCCTAGGACTCTATCCTTACCAAGCAACGGCTTTAAAAGGCGCCTTTTCCTTCTCCATTAATTACCGTGCCACTTCCTATATAAATCTCTCGTATATCATCTCCTATAGACATAAAGGTCAAGCTTAGGTTGACCTTTAGTCTAATTGTACACTAGCTCTTCATTTCTTTGTTTCACA
This sequence comes from Ardeotis arabs, assembly GCA_011801015.1. Classification (NCBI taxonomy): domain Eukaryota; kingdom Metazoa; phylum Chordata; class Aves; order Otidiformes; family Otididae; genus Ardeotis; species Ardeotis arabs. Next base: position 27,702 of record JAAGAY010136665.1, on the reverse strand, counting down.
TACTCTAGACAAGCCCCGTAACACCCACCTTCTGCTATTCCTACTCTCCCCTAGTCCTGAAATCCAATGCTTGCTTACAGAGCACTCTGCTACCCCTCCAGTGTTTGCCCAGGGACAGAATATAACAGCGGAGACACGGCACTACATCTACAGCCATCCCTAATCCCAACAGGGGAATAAGAGTAAGCAAACTGCTGACAAACTCCTGGATCAATACAGCTGCAGACACAGGAGTCTCAGCAAAACAAGAAAATAAATGACAACAGAAAGGTCTGTACCACAGCACACAGAAATAACATAATATGACCTGGTTTAATTTGGTTCTGGCTACTGTCAAAAATGTGGAAGATCAGAACAAGGCTAGATAAACTAGCATCTCCCGTCTCCATCCTCAACTCCACATAGTCTCATTTTCAAAGGTTAAATATCATCTACTTTTTGTTGTAGCCCCAAACCTTCAAATTCACTTTGAAATAGCCACATTTTATGGCAGTGACTAGTGTTCAGAATGACTTTGATAGCATTGAGTAAAATTACAGAAATAAGCATCATTTTGTAAGCTACTGGAACTCCTTTCTTCTCATCCTCTCCCCCTGTAACAAGCAAAAGAATCTACTTTTAAGAAAGGCATTTATTTTCATGAACAGACTACCACTGAAGGTATCACATGCAATTTTTGCATCACAAAATCCAATCCTTTCTAAAAGCCCAAACCAACACTCCTAGCATTTACTGGTGTATGCAGAGCTGGAATAGCAACAGAGCAATGGGACAATCAAAACCTGAGTTTGATCAAGAGGATCCAAAATTCAGCTGCCCAAGTATGTGTCATAGCAGTCACCTAACAATACATTTCCCATTTTCTCCCCCCTTAAGAACAGGAGAAGTATTTCTGTGATTCTTACAGACACAGTTCTGCGTTAACCAGAGGTGAAGTTCCTACTTACAGGGGACAGCATGAGCCGAGGTAGCTGGAGTGCAAGAGACACACAACGTATGTATTGACAACTTTTTAACATAAAAACCACACTTGTATTCTTCACTGAACTTGCGCCTTTCAGAAGGCTTTTACTACTTCTTACGGAGGGCGATAAAGCAGAGTCTTCCATCGGAAGGGGACCTGGAACATCTTTTACCAAAGCAAAAGTTCCTAAAGTGGAAGCACAGCAGTAAAAGTAAACAGACATTTCTGAGACAACTTAAAGTTCGTAGGTAGAATCCTTTCCTTGAGGGGCCAAAGGACCAAACACCAATATCACCATCTAAGAGAAAAGCTGCCAGAGATCCAATCCATTTCCCAGCCACAAATCCTCTGGGACACTGAGTGATCCCAAGGCCCCACAGAGTAACCCTTTCACAACAGTGACTCACAGTCAGAAAGGTACTATTGCTTCAAATTCAACAGTTTCAGCAGAGACCAAGGAACCCCACGCTGATGGGGTCCAGCAGCTGACTAACCCTGGGGTCCGGCTCCGAACTCACTCAAGCATTACTACAATCAACAAGGATTACAAGAGACGCTTCAGAGAAATGCAGCAGCTAGGCACTCAGAGGATCGGAGAGGGCTGGGGGTATCTCCAAACAATTACAGGGAGCACTCAAGTCTCAAGTGTTTGGAAGTTCTGTTTTGTTTTTCACTATAATGGCACTAAAGAGAAAAATGATCAGATGTTGACTTCTACGAGAACGGCTTACAGGAACTGAAATCCACAGTGCCAAACACATTAGTGACAAGTTTGCACTTATCTTTGTGCTCTATACGAATGCTGGTCAGAGTATAAACCATCGCAGTCATCTACATCCCCATAAATAACTGCAGTATCTGAAGACACCTTAACTGTCTACACCCTGCCACATGGGATGCTTTTAAATATTTGTCATGTGCGCCTGATCCATAAACATTCTTATCAGTGGCCAAGCAGTCCTCAGCCCTTCTCCTCCCTAGGGTAACACATTTTTCTCTTATTCTCACAGAATAAAGATAAATAAGATGCATCTTCTACCCGCTTCTTAGCCTTTTAACTGTAATTTCTAAATACCTTTATAACCAAAACAGAAACAAACTGTAAATCCAGGAAAGATAACTACTATGAACAGCTGGTTCTTGTGCTCTCCTTCCTTCTCACCAGTGGCAACGAGTAAGAATTTCACTTCCACAGGCCTACAAATACTTCCAGGATGGCCCCAAACATTCATGAGGGGTTTACACTAGAAGTGTGCTGACACTATATTTATGTGTAGACAACATGCAATCTGGTTTTTATTGGCAATAAAGAAGTGTTATGCACTGGGGCCTTGACAGTTAAGCAGTGATGCACAGCTGCCAATTTTATTCATCCGATATCTGCAATTCCAGTGCTGGAGACTAAAAGCTCAAAAAAGATACCTAGACCAAAATACAATTAAAAATACAATTATAGTGACATACACCAAATTACAGGCATGAAAATAACGTAATCCATGGACTCAGATAACAATGATTAGTGGATTATATTGACTTTAATCACAGAAACACGCAACCCCAGCAACTTACAACAGGATTAAGCAAAAATAGCTCATAATACAGAAGAGTAAAATTCTAATTGAACACTGAAATAGGTAGCTTACACTTATTAGCATTGACGATGCAATTGAACACAACTGCATTTCCATGCTGTTCTACTAGCCTCTCCCCCTCAAAAAACTGCTTCCCTATATTTAGGGGAGGGATATTTCCCAACTGACTATTTTTAAATGGTTTGTTTTCATCACCATTGTGTGGAAATGCTATTATGAATTTTCATTCAAACTCTTTGCTCACTTTTTTTTTTTAAGTATAAATTGTGTCTAACAAGAAACACACCAGGGATCTCTTCAATCCCCAAAGGCACTTTCTTAAAAGGAGAAAGAACAAAGGAGAAAACCTCCCAGCACGTGCTTTCCAAACCAGCTTCTTAGGACAGTATCAAGAATGACAATACTAGAACATAAGCTTTTCCTTTTCATTCTTTGATCCATATATAATTGAATTGATTATTGCAAACTGTGTAGTGATTTCCAAAAGACTTGAGTAGAAGGCAAAGATCACAACAATCTAATAACCAATTTAAAGAGATCTTAGAAATATCGAAGGAAAGATTTAATCACTCAAGTATACTCCTTCCAATTAGAAAGAGCTTTAAATAGCTTACCTTGAGATAAATTAGTCTCTATGCAATTATACAGGAATAGTAATTAAGATCAGGAAAATTCACATATGCCTCAGCCTATAGAGTTAGGCAGGCACCCCACAGAAGAACAGACTTTTCAGTTCCCTTGTTTCATCAGTAGAAATGAAAACACACCGGTTCAATTTATCCAAACCTTGGAGAGTACCAAAGAATTCAGTAACCTTACAAGTCCGGGACCTGCAAAGTATGTTTGATCTTCTCGGATTCTTTTTTTCCAATAGGACAAACATTCTCAAGTGGGGCAAGAGACTGAAATACTCTTGACTGTGGTAAGAAAATACATTACAGGAAACGCTACTTCATGATTTAGACCTCTGAAAAGTTACAGCAAGAATGACTGCTGTTTTTCTAGAGGAAGCAAGATCTTTAATTTTATTTTGTGCATTTGGCAATACCACTGGTCGTATCCCGTTCCCCAGTTTACATGTGTGTACATCACCCACATGCAACCCCATGGTTCTTTACATAGGAAGGCAGCACAGTTTTAGAAACTTGGCCAAGTTTTTCTGACAAACTTTATCTGGCAAGGCAAGCCAGTTACTGCGCAACTACTACATTTTTTAAAGGTCACTAAATTTGAAATTAGTGCCATTTGCTAATTAATCAGAGGAGAACCGTGAAAAGATTTTACCTAAGAAAATTAAAATAATGAAAGGAATTCACTGCTCATTCTTCAAATAGCAGAGCCGTAATCACAAACCCTCCCTTAGTTACAGCTCCTTTCAACTTTCAAAAAAGAAAGAATTTAAAAGCACGTTTTCTGGGGATGTACTCCTGCTTAAAAATACCCACTACACTCAACTACAATATAATGGCTTTCCATTAGCCACATTTTTCCAAAGAGCACTCACCTCATCCAGTACCTAATAACCAAGCTGTACTACTTTTGGAAAACCGGTATGTGACAGCAGAAATTTCATGCCCCCTTGTCTTTCTCTCTCCTTCCAGACAGAGAAGGACACACCCACACAATTCTTTTTTTTTGCACAGTTTAGATGGAAAAAAAAAAAAGTATTGAAGTCTTTAAAGTATGAATTTATGAAGTAAGTATTTTTTTCTTACATAAGCTGCCAAGCCCCCACAGCTACCAGAAAAAAAAACCCCAACAACTTTCCACAAAATGCAGTGCTACCATCCTACAGTCCCAGCTTGCAAGTACCACTACATATCCTGAGTAAAGTAGAACTGAAAATAAACTAGTCAGTTTGACATTTACCCTTCAGATCCCTGAGGTAGCAACAGTAATTAAAAAAAAAAAAAAAAAAAATCATAATTTCTCTCTACTGATTCTCAAGAAGCAGGTTTCAGAAAGGGATCAATAAAGAAGTCCAGGATGAAAAGCTGGCATAAATACACTTCTACGAAAGCTCCACCTGTAAAGCTGCAGAGAGAGAGAAAGAGAGAGGCCTCTACATTACGCTCACACAGACCAACAGCACTCCAACACACGTACACATACCCAGAGCCCAGAGGCTCTACGATGGACGAGAGGCTTCAGGTTTCAAAGCTCCTAAGATCAATAAATTGTTGATTTTCACACTAAAATCATGCCTTTCAGCACCGTCCATTGACCACTATCCTGCCATCTAAACACACATCAAAAAACCCCAACTTTATTCCTTGGCTCTTGCCTCTTTTCACTCCGAGTCAGTCTTGCTTATAAAGGCATCACATATCACATAAACCCAAGTCAGCTACCGTGCATAAAAAACTCTTAAAAGTCAGTTACCAAAACACATTGCTCCAATTGCCACGCTAAGATTAAGAAAAGTTTAACACCAGAATCCCATCTTGACTCTTTATCTCATTATCTGGGAGTCACAATTTGAAAAAAAGGCTTGGCTTGGGGACAACACAGCTCAAGCGATACACTCTGCAAGATACTCAGAAAAACAAAGGACAGAGGAGGATTTAAAGAGGATCTATTTGTCCTGACCTGGCAGACAAAACCCCCCAAAAGTCGGAACACACGCATTTTATACTTCTTTACATTCTGACAGCTCTTTAAGCATCTAAAAATGAAAGTGCAAGAAATCTTTAATACATAGAAAACTGAAACCTACTGAAACTCTAGGGAAAAACAAAATATTTCCCCAGTCATACTTTACATATTCTGTAGTTTATGTTGCACACTTGACACACTTCTGATTTGTGTATTTCACTGTATCAACTTTAAAGTAGGAGAGAGAAGCCCACCTGATGAATAATGACTCTATGACAACTGCAATTAAATTCTCAAACTTTTAAAGACACTGCTGAGTGCATAAGGCAGAGTTCGCACTCCCACACACCTTGCCAGAGCGACTGGAAAGTTTTTTGGGGTCTTTTCTGTTGGATTTTTTTTTTTTTTTTGTGGTGCACAGTGTGGATACCCCATCACCTACTATTCCAGCACCACTACTCCTCTAAATACCTGACAGGACGGACGCGCGGTGCGGAGCTGCTTCCTCTCCTCCATCGCGGGCAGAGTCCCACGCAAACCCCCCCGCCCCCGCCCAGCTTCACCCACTCGGGGAGCTGTAACTTCGCCGGAGGGTGCTTCAGCGCAGCAGGTTTCGATGCGTTTCGCAGGATGACAGGGACAGCCGCAACCTTAACGCCTCGTAACTCCTCAACATCTGCTTCTGACGTCCCTTCTGCACCGGGGTGGGAGCCGGGGGAGGCGAGCGGGGCTCCCCCGCCGCCCCCCCACCGCCCCGGCTCCGGGCGGCGAGGGCGCTCGTTAGGAGCCGGCTGCCTGTCAACGGCGGGCAGAGCCGTTCCTCAGCGCTCCCTCCCCGCCCGGCGCCGTCGGCGGAGCCCCCTGGAAACTTTGCGGGGAACCCGAGGAACCGTCCCCCGCCTCGGGGGCGGCCGAGCCGCGCTGCCCAGCGCCGGCAACTCCCGGGGGCTCCCCCGGCCGTCGTCGCCGCCGCCCTCACCCCTGCGCCGGCCCGGCCCGAGCCCAGCCGCCCTCTCCGCCGGCTCCCCACCCTCCCCACCGCCCACCCCCCGGGCCTGGCGGGGCTGCCCGGCGGAGAGCGGCCGGGCGGGAGGCGAGGGGAGGACAGCTCCGCTCCCCGCCCCGCTCCGTCCCTCAGCCCCCGCTGCCGGCGGGGCTCCGCCGCAGCCACCCCGGCGAGGCAGCACCGCGGGACGCCGCGCAGCGCCAGCAGCGGCTCGCTTCGCCCCCGGCGCGGAGGGAAACACAGCCCCGGCGGCCCCGAGAGCGGCAGCGAGGGGCATCGCGAAGGGAATTGAAGCTGCGCTTTACCTTTAGTTCCGCACTGTCCGCCATCTTGCGAGTCCGGGCGCAGGCGCAGTGAACCCCGCCGGGACACCGCCCCCCCGCCTCCCTCCCGCCGGCACGCAGCGCGCAGCGTTTGAATCGCGGCGCCATTTTGTCCCCCGTCTGCGTTCCGCCGGGCAGGGGGTCTCCGGCGGGGAGCGGCCCGCAAGGTCCCTCCCCGGGGCTGCGGGGAGCCCCGGGACCTCGGCGGGGCATCTCCGGTCCGCTCTGGGGACAGCTTGTCGCCGCCATGCTTGGAAAGTTTTCCTCCATCCTGACAGCGCGGCCCGCGCCGTGGCGCGTTCCCGCTGCTCGCTCCGCGAACGGGGCGCTGAGGGGAGAGCGGGCGGCGTTCTCGAAGCCGGGCCCTTGGGGGTGGCCCCGCCCGGGTTCTCCTCAGCCGCGCCGGGGGCATTCTCGAATGGCATCACCAGGGAGATGAGGTGGTTACGCGTTCCTGTAGTAATAAGTTGATTACAATTGGAATATGCAACTCTTGGTTCCTGCTGCTTAACCCGCAGCTTTAAGCGCTTTAGGACTGCGACAGCGCGGGACTGGGCTGGGTCCCTCAGCCGGGGCTTGGGCACCCCGCTCTCCCGGCTGCAGGACTGGCTGGGAGAATGCCCTGCCATCAGCCGGCCTCCGGCTCCCGATTTGTACGAACTGCAGCACGGAGAGGGAAATTACAAGTTTTATTTCCCTGAGCTACTGCAGAGGAAGTTCAGGGAACCAACATGAGCTCGCCCAGGTTTTCCTCTTACTTATGAAAAGCAGTAAGAGCATCTTTAGCAGGGCCTACAGAATCAGAGCAGAGCTTTCAGATCTAAATTTGCATGTGTCGTATCATTTTTGATTAAAATAGGGGTCCTTGGAACAGCAGATCAGATCATGCAGAGAGGAGAAATACACGTCAAAAATGCTGCCTGGCAAGATGACTCCATCAGTTGTGAAGTTGGTCAGCTTAAATACCAGCATCTAATCACACACCTTGGCTTGATTCAGCTTCCTTTTGCCTGTGTGTCACTCTGTAATTACAGATTGCCATGACACTTTCTCCACTTGGTCTTTATCTTAGCGCATGGGACAGAAAAATGCGGTTGAACACAGCCAATATTGTACATCCTTTTAAGTGAGAGCTAGATACAAAGTTTGCTATAAAATTCATCATTGTACATTCAGAAAGCACTTAATATTATCTGCGCTGCAAGACAAAAAAAAAAAGCATAAATGTCTCCACTCTCCAGACTAAAGAAAGCATGCTTGAGGCCACGCAGGGAATCAGCAGTAAAGAGATTACCACTCATGATCATTACTGAATTATAATTTATATCTCCCATATAACCTGAATAGTTAGCCACAATTTAAAATCAGGTAGTTTCCACTGAGGGAAGAATATGATCGCGGTATCAAATATCTTTCTAGTAAGTAGCTTTTGGATACCATCCTGTTTATTGGTAAGAATATATATGAAGTCCCGATTCTCTGAACACAGAAAACCAACACACGTTTCTTTCCAAACATTTCTTTTCAAAGCGTTTCACCCAGAAACATTTCCCAGCTTGATCTCAAGACCAGACTGACAAAAAACCCAGGTGCATCTTTGGAGTGATACCCCTCTTCTCCAGGTCAAGCATACATCCCATCTCCACTGCAGATATGCCAAGTGCCCGCTGTTCTCATTGATTTCTTTTACAGTTCTCAGCGTTCAGCATTGGCATATCAAATGAAGCATTCAGAAAATGAGGAGCAATTAGAAAAGGCTGATAAGTAATACTCTAGTACTCTGGCTTAATACTGCATGTAATGAAGACTTATCTCGTAGTGTCTAAAATGCTGGTTTGGGGAGGGGGCAGGGCACTAGGCAAGATGTCTAAAAAAATAAAAGTCAGATGACTACCCAGTACACCCACACATACCATAATTAGCTGTTCTATTTCAGTGGTCTGAACCAGCCCGGTTTAGTATACTTCATTTTGAATTATTGAATACGTTTAATAATCATGATCTAATATGATCTATGAGTTTGTGTCTGGTTTAAATATAAAGACAAATCCTTTTTTTCAATTGCTTTTTTCCCCCCCAAGAGAGGCTTGCTGCACAGCAAACAGTTTTCTTCTGCTTCTTCACTTCCTACCAAATTCAGTGGGATGTGGACATGTGCTTAAGTGCTTTGCTAAATCATGGCATAGCACTATCAAACCTGACACATGGCCATAAACCACAGTGTCCGCTTTCAAAACTTGCTTTAAATAAAACAGGCTGAGAATGTCTTCACATGCATTAAAAGAGGGAAGCGAACTAAGAGGATACAGAATATTCAATTCAAAATTGTTCCCCCTAAATAAGTATTTTTACAGGCAAAGCTAGTACAGGCCCTTTATTTTTCAGTTTGGACTTCTGATAGTCACTTCTTTGTTAGTGCAGTGTATACTTTAGCATGAAGAAGGAACTTAATGTGAAAAGCAATCTGTGCTTCTATTTTTAGACAATTATTTAAATGTAATGAAATTTTGTTCCTCTCTACTCCTGAGACTTAGATGATGGTTTCTTTGCCAAGGAAAGACTTTGTCAACACACAGTAATTTTCAAAGGTGCTCTCGGTTGCTCCAGCTCTGCTGCAGCTCTGTCAGTGATGGCAACACTCACATCTGTCACGACTCTGTCCTCATTTCGACAGGACATGCCCATCAAGTAGTGCAACTGGGGTGCAACCAGAGAGGGTAAGGACACCTCCAAAGTTGTCTTCCAGTCACCTCTGTTTCTGAGCAAAAACTACAATATTTATTCTTCTAACCTTTGGGGGGGGGGAATGAAGATCATTCAAAGTTTTTATATTTTCAGTTCCCAATTTTCAAGAGTTCATTTCCCCCTTTTTGCCATATTGCAACAAAATAAATAACTTCCAGAATCTACCTTCCACCTCCATTTCTTCTATTTGCCTATTCTGTAACCTCCCCAAAATTGTATCATGTCACGTAACTCACTTGCTTAAAACCATGTTCAGACACAATAACATTTTTAAAACAGATATGCATTTTTTTCTACTAACATGCTGTTTTCATTAGTCCAAGTCTCCAAGACTTTTCCTTCTTTGTCTAATAATCCAAACTTACTCTCTGCTCAAAAGTAATGGGGGAGGGCATTTTTGATCCTGAATGTAAGTTATTTAAGATAGATTCTTAATGGCTTTTATTTCTTGATAGGAAAATGTGACCAAGCCATTAAAAATATCTTTTATTCCTGAGACTCTTGGAGGCATAACAAACATTTAGATGCACCACTGAAATAGCCTTTTCTGGGAGGGGGAAAGCAAGTCATAGAAGTACATTTCAGTGAAAATTATTCAGCTGTATGTGGAGAAAATGGAGTAGCCGGTATATGGGATAAAATAAGTCCATTTTGTTCTTTATAGGCAATATACCTGGCTTTGCTAAGTATGCTGCAGAGTAGGTTCTGCAATGTTGAGTGGCTAAGACTTGCCTGGTACACAATCTCCCCCTAAATTCACATCCAAGTGCAGTATTATCTTAAATTCTATTGTATCATATTATTGTATCATCTCCCAAATTTGGCCCAAAACAAGGGCTGCTCCTTACTTAGAAAAGGAAGGTTCATTACATCCTTGCTGCTTGTGTTATTAAAATCTACAGAGGGGGAGTTAATCACCTAAATTAGGGAAAGGTACTGGACCATTTTGTTAATGTCATCTCTTTTATATCCTTAGATCTCCTGGTATAGCAATGGTGTTGCAATATGGAAAGCATATGTAAATGAGTTACTATAATCTTGCATTACATATGCAGCATTACAGCATGGCACATCCCAGCTTCATTTGCGTATTTCCTGTTTTTTCACTTCTTAAATATCAACTTGCCCGGTGCTGTACACACATGAGCGTGGTTTACAACACCAAGTACGCAAAGCCTACCACGGGCATGGCACAAACTCTTTCCCCATTGCAATTTTTGCAAGTATTTAAAAATTTTAATTGCACTCCTTGGTAGTTTAATGCCCTGTATATTGTATTCCTTGCCTGGAATTATGCATTCCAAGTCCAGCTCAGCTCCCTATGTACTTTACTGCTGTACAAAGCATTGCAGCTGCAAGACAATAGTAATAGGCACAACAATTAGCCCATTCTTTAAAACTATTTGCTTAGCTTTTTCCGCTCCAATATCAATAGATGATATGTGCTTGCTACCACTCCAATGTTCTTAAGGCCTGTCCAACATAATTAACCTCTTTTATATTTGGACTGAGTCAAATGAAGTATTAGTTGTGTCAAATGGAGACCACATTTTAGGGTGAGGACAGACAGAAGAAAGTCTTCTCGCTTGTCTCCCCTGGGGATCAGCCCGCTGCGGCTGCCCGACCCTACCGCGCACAGCCTACAGACCGCGGCGATCGTTTGCTCTCGGTTTTTGCACCTTTATAGAGCGCTGGGAGAGGAAAGGAAAAGTGCCTGGATTACCGCCGAACCGGCCACAGAGGTTTCATGCAAAATGCACCCATACAGCCTCGCTTAATTTCATACACAAGGACAGTAGTCTCAACAGCAAAAGTCATGTACTCTAGAGGAGTTTCCTGTCATAGGGCACTGCTTTCTGTGTTGAAATGAAGCGTTCGTGTCACGGGCAGTCCGAGCTAAGAAGGTAACAGCATCCCCCTGGCCGTGCAGCATTTGGTTTAACTTACTTAAAATTAACTTCTCTAACTTTTACCCCAGGAAGGCAGCCTCTGTTGAGTGGTTCTAGTTCTGTATGTACCTCTGTTCACTTTTCTGTGGGCTTTTATTTGGATTGTTCTCTTTTGCTTTTTTTTTTTTTAATATAAATTAAAGCTAGACTAGGTTTTTTCTCTGAGAAGAAATGGTCATTCCTGAGATATTCATCTACACTTGTAAAAGCATTTCCTTTGGCTGAGTTGAATCCAGACTTTTTGTCAACAAAATTCCACTTTGCTGAATCACAATTGGGATTTTTTGTCATTAGCACCCATTTTCATAATATGTCGATGCCATACAAGAAGAAAGAGTAAAAAACAACTGCAACAGGCCATCACCAATCCATACTGAGCTGTGAAGCGTGCGGTGCCATATCAAAGCCAAGTAATACCTAGAGTTTCAGATGCTTCAAAAGCTTGAAATTGGCCAAGAACTGTTCAAACATGAGGACAGAAAACTCCAGAAAGCTGCATCTGTTTCCAAAATAGCTCCAGAGAGGTGAGGCAGACAGCAGACTTAATTAAGCCGTACAGACTTACAGCTGCAACAAAACCAGGTTTTAACTGTGACAAACTCTTTCATTCCAATTAAAAGTTATTATATGTAAGATTGCAAGGTCCCAGTGCTTAAGAAGTTGCTTTCTACAGATACTAAATCATTCCTAATAAGCAAAGTCCTGTGACAAAAAAAAAAAAAATAATCAAGGTGCTAAATTTTCCAGAACTTTGAGTGTAAATCCGTATGATGTTACGTGTTACTCCCCTTCTGCTTGCACACACACAGTACATGTAAAATACTGACATTTGGGTACAATCCTAATTTATAACAATTTTGCACAGGGCATCAGTCATAAGGTGATCTAGAAAAAGACAGAGGCCTGTTATAGTTTGAGTCTTTTTCCTCCTCCCTGTCCTACAGTTACCATTATGGACCACACATGGAAGTAATATAGCACAGGAATAGATTATGCTCGTCTTCCCCAGTTCTTTAGCTCTCATCTTGCCTGGAGTGGTTCAGAGCAGAGGTGGATAAAATGCTAAATAAAACTGGCATGGAGACAGTATCTGGTATGAAATACTCACAGCTTTATTTTTTACCTAATCATTATTTCTAAAGAATCTCTTTAGTCATGGGAACTCTGTACATAAAGCTGAGTTCCAGTAGCAAGTAGAGTTTATTTCAGATGGCTCATATGAAAACAACAGAGCTAATTATACTGTAGTAATTACCTGAAAATTATATGTATGTTGTTTTTCCACCAGTCGATACTGCTATTTTTGAACTTTGCATTGTTCTCATGGATTGCTGGAGTCATGCTGTCTCTAAACAGTCTTCTCATCTCGTCGTTAACTTAGCCTCTGGTTCGGGGAGAGTGTTTTAGAAGACGTTTCAGCTGCAGCATGCGCTGCCTAGCTCAGACCTTGTGTACTCACTTGCACTCTCACCACAATATACCCTCACCTGCGCTGCATTTGAGTAATTGTTTCCATTTCAGTAGTCTTTTGAGCATGGATTGTAAGATTCTGACTCTACAATAGGACTCCCAAACAGCATCCAATTAAGATTTACTCTTGCACATTGTAAGTTACTGAAAATTCACCCTAGCCCACTCAGCACCATTAATAACTGACAATTCTGACTTTGAAGAGTTTCTTTTCCTCACCTGGGTGTGGCATGTTATTGTTATCTATTTTTTATTTTGAGAGCAACCAATAAAAGCACCTGACGAAGGCAGGCAAGCGCCACGCAGGTGAGTGTCGCACCCCACTCCCAAGAAGGGAATGCTGTCTAGCAGCAAGAACGGGACAATGGGAGTCAGGAATTTTTGGATCAGTCCCAAATAGACTCCTGCTGTATTACCTGATTCTGACCAAGTCACAGGGTAAAAATGCACTCAGAATGGCTCCTTTGTGACATGGAGGTGATAATAGTGCGTATTTCCCTGGACTGTCGAGGAGAAATTAGTTAACATTTGGAAAGTACTTTGAGATTCTTGGATGAAAGATGATGAAGCTGGAATGCTGGCAAAATTAAAGTTGGAATAATCTTAATATTTATTGCATACAGTGCTTTCATCTTCAAAGCTCTTTACTAACATCAATGAATTAACAAAGAAAATATTAATAAAGATCATATTTACCCATGAAATTATTCTCCCAAAGCATATATAAATAGATCTGCCTCCAGTTAAAAAATACTATTAAAAGAAAAGCTAAGCACCAACTCCACTATCATACACTAAATCCCTGGTGGTGCTGTCCACAGCAAACCCACTTTGAACTACGAATTATTAGTTTATACCTTTAATGAGGATAATTGGACCCTAAACCTAATCCAGCAGCACTGAAGTCACTGAAAGCATATCACCAGGGGCGAAAAAATCAAGCCGGCAAAGAAAGAAGGAAAAGCAGAGGTTAGGAAATACCTCTGCTTTGCCAGGTAGTAGCGAGCAGAGATGGCATTTCTCTCTGCGGAGGGGTGTCGTGTTGGAGTACGGTTTGTTATGTCTTTGGAATTAGCTGCAGAGAACCCAGAAACGCGCTGTGCCACCAGCAGAGATACGCAGCGGCCCGAGATAGTGCTCAGGCAACGTATAGAATCCAGGGCATCCCAGACTCAACTATCCAAACACTGCTTGCAAGGAATCGCACGCTACTTTTTTTTTTTTTAAGTATATTCTTCCTGGCACAGACATGACTATCACATTATCTCTGGGAAGCACAGCCCAGCAATTTACTGAAAACCAGTAAATGAGACAGTCCTTCCAAGTGCATTATCTGCATCGATTTCAAACCAGTGCTTGAAGAATAGCGAGGAACGTTTCCCTTTGTGTTTCATTTTCCAGTCACCTTCACCATCGCAGTCTCTTCAGCTCTGAAGATAAATAAAACCAGAGAAAAAGCATTCTGCTGTTATTTCCCCCACACCTCCCGTTTATTTTGAATTAAACACGTTTCCACAGGTCTCCTTCACTACAGCAAACGCAGAGAGCTGCTGCCGCTCTGCACGGCGATGGACTCGGATACGTTCCAGAACATAATGGGCTATAATAGATTTTTTAAAAATCTATGGTGCACTTCATAGACTCTGGAGGTCATTTTAGGCAGCCCATCAATGTTCAATATAAATATTTCTGTTCAGCATATTCTCTGCACACCGATCAGAAATGTGCATTTGCCAGATGTGCATGCCACAAAACCAAAGCCGTTCTCTATTTTCTCCAGACTTGCTGTGAAAAAACCCACATTATCTGTGAAGTATTTTGTAGCCCTGTCTTGTCAAGACTGTTGCCGTTTCTCCGGAATTGGCTGAAGGCTTTACAAAGTTATTCGCAGATTAAACTGTCCCAGTTAATCTGCTATACGACGACGTCCAGGCAGAGCTTCAAATATGCTTGGTTTTGGATAGAAATCAAATGTTACCTTTGGGAAATATGCTTATTATTAGCATTAGACATAGCTTTTGGTTTACTTCCAATAACTTTGTTGAATTATAGGGGTTTTGTTCTTGGGCTTTCTTTGTATTCAGTATCTATGTTGGATAGATGCTACTTTTTTTTTTTAGCATTTGCTGTTTCTAGTGCTCCCAGTGCTATCAGAGATACTTGCAAACACTAATTATTCTGCAGAATGCCTAACGCACAGCGAGGACCCAGCTAAGAGCATATCACCTCTCTGGCACGGTCTCATGAGGGTGGCACACTTGGAAACAGGTAGCATAAAAAAAACACGTGAGCAGGAGACAACATTTCTACTAACAAATATGCCGTAGCTGCAGAAAACATTTTAATGACATGCAAGACTGACATCCAGACAAACAGCCAAGGTCTCTTTCTCACCATGTGATCTTTTCATAATCCTCCGTTTCTCTCCTAGATCAACAGGTTCCTCTTTATTTGTCATTGTCAGCTCTTAGCACAAAGAGCCTTTTGTCTGTGGCTCTGACCCAAACACACAAGACTTTTTTTTCGTCCGTTCTTGGCCGTATGCTTTCAAATGGACTAATGGGTTTCCAAGCTATAAAGCAGAGCCTTGACCCCAGAAGGGGAGATGGTTGTGTGACAACATCTCTCTGTTTTGACATCATAATTTATCCCCGCTGCAGCTCTACTGGCAGCACGAGCTAGCGAGGAGACAGCACAACCCAGCAAAAATACTTGAACCTGACCCACTCTAAAGCTCGTGCTATGGATACCGACGCTGGAATCGCAGCAGCAGCGGCTTCTGACACCCAGGCTCAGCGCAGGGAAGACCCAAGCCAGTCAACAGCCGCCTCTTTATGTCCTCTTCTACTTCGTTGTCGCCACTGTGAGGAAGCGATTGTGCCTCCTTTGTAAGGCAGCACATGTTGCAGCAGAAACCACACTAGCTGTAAAGCCCAGGGGATTCCTGCCAGAGCCCTGCCACCATTTCCTTGAGCTCCATTATTTAAAGTCCCACTATGGCTACATTGCTGCATCCATGGATGTCACTCAAAAAATGCTGAGGGAGAAGCCAGTGGATGATAAGAAAAAGTTATCTGCTCTGTTTTCTCAATTTGCTGGACTACATCACCACGTTGCACTTGGCCTGCAAAAAGGTACTGATTGCTTCTGTCAGCCTCGCTGGTAATATTCTGCAGTTGAACCTACTATGAAAAGAGTTCATACCCTTTAACTGGCACTTGTTCCAGACTACCACAGGAACCCTTTTGTTTTCCAGTGAAAAAAGCTCCAGAGCCAAATTCCTACCTGTTTCTTTCAGGGTGTGTCTTTGCCACATCACATAACACAGTTTTGTTCAAGGTAAACCTAGCCTGGAGCTCCAAGGGTGGCTTCCTAAGAGACATGGTGGGGTGCTGAGGAGAAGGGGAACCTGGTTTTGGTTTTTTTTTCTCCTCATTTCATTCATTTCACCAAAGATTTGTGTTTAGCAAATCTGCCTTCCAGAGACAGGAGAGGGGAAGGGGGTGATGGTGACCCATTTCATTTGGGAGCCGCTTTCCTGTGTATTTAACAGAGCTTGTGGGATTTCGAAAGCTGGTGCTTCAGATGAGGGAAGAGGAAGAAAAGAGTTCCTTATCTCCCCATTCAGCCCTTATCTGCGCCTGCCAGCTGGGTCACACTGGGGTGGGGGCAAGGGGGAGGACAGGCAACATCTCCGGGGAAGCAAGCACAAAACTTACATGCACATAAAAGGGTGAAACCTGCACCCAAAACCCCCTCTTTATGTTATAAACTGCTCCAGACCTGGGGTTGAGGGGGGAAGAAAGCGGCACTACGTGGCCTGGAGCTGCCGTCGCCCGCGCCAAGTCAACACCAACAAGTCCTGCAAGGGCGAGAGCCCACCCACGCGTTTTTAAGCAACATAGCAGCACCCACACATGCACCCAGCCCAACCGAAGCCCGTAGCGTTCCTGGAGTACGGCCTCAGAGGGTCAAGCCCAAAACAAACAGCATTGTACCATATACCATCTGGCAGGCTGGGAGACAACAAAGAGCGGCCTGTGCTCGGCCATCCTCAACAGGGAAGAACGGAGCACGCAGCATCGGCACGCACTCGCCGCCCTCGTGCTTTGCACGAGCCATCTCTCCAAAGCCCCTGGGTTGCGGTTTTCCCTTTGGCTCCCCCAAAATTTGGGCTTTGACATTGCGATGTGCGTTACTTTGGGGCAGTGTGAGCCAGG
Source organism: Ardeotis arabs (assembly GCA_011801015.1). Taxonomy (NCBI): domain Eukaryota; kingdom Metazoa; phylum Chordata; class Aves; order Otidiformes; family Otididae; genus Ardeotis; species Ardeotis arabs. The sequence continues at coordinate 10,838 of JAAGAY010136665.1, read as the reverse complement.
GTTACCCAAGGTAGAGCCACCGTCTCCGATGACAAAACCAGATTTTCCACGATTTGCAATATGTTTAAAAAAACCAATTCAGCCAGAAATGTGATGACAGAATTTCTTTCAGAACCTCTGTTACATGAAAATGAACATTAAAGCTTTTAATTTACCTAAGATTCCTCTCTAAAGAGAAAGATGTACAATTTGTTCAGGACTAGTTGACAGATTAAGACATTAAGTTCTCTGTTATTGTTCCATTTGCTGGACACAAAAGTACTTAACACTTAGAAGTCTTGGAGGATGGGAAGAGCCGCAGAAATATCAGCTCTCTGGACAAAAATCAGAGACAGAAATATCTGGTCTGATTCTGGAAGATGCTACGTGCTTTCAGCTAGTCCAGAAATCAGTCTTTTCCTTAGCGTTCCTCAGCAATTTTCCTCTGGTAAAGCAAAGGAATAAATGGGTGAATTTAGTATTAGCCCCAAAAAGCAGAGTTGCACAAGATCCTTTCAGTTTGACATCTCCACCCAGCAAACTCTTTCAAAACAGTAAGTTCTCTCTTTTGGTTGAAATTTCATTTTTGCTTAAAGTTGGAAACATTTAACTGAAAAGTCTTTCTTTTCTCTGCTAATAAAAATAGGCTATTAGTGCTATTTTTCCCTTTTTCATTGAAAATGTCCTGCAGTTTTCTTCCATCTGAGAACAAAAAAAAAAAAAAAATTTAAATGATACCAAGAAATAATTGGCACCTCTTAGCCAAATTGCTCAGAAAGGACCGAGCAGTCGGTCCTGCGCTCACATCTGGGCTCTCTCAAACAATGAATAATGAATTAATGGGACGTTACGGAGCAGACTTGAGGCCAAAGTCAGTTCTGGGAAGCACGGTTATTTTGGAGCTGTCGTACCAGGATGGTCCTGTATGCCAACCAGGGCCAGGGCTTGAGCTGGTGTAGAAATCGACTGTATAAAAGGCTGATAGCCAGAAAGGGGATTAAATAAAAAAAAAATTTAAAAAGGAGAAAACACACAACTCCCAGCATTATCCAGTTTCTTCTTCCATGCACAGCAGCAGCATTGCCTCACGGTTTAAAGGTCTGGCTCTGGTTTTAGGCGCTGCGAGCTGTTCGGGACACCGTGTACCACAACAAACAGGAGTGAATTGTTGTGTTTAATTGGAGCCTGTTCCTCTTTATCAGCCCAGTGGAGTCACAGAGCGTTCGCTCTCCTGCACATTCTGCTCCGATTACCGCCTGGGAGGCGTGAAGCCTGTTATCAGCAACGCAGCTTCACAAAAGCGTGGGAAAAGTCGCCTTCCCAACGCCCGAGACCTCTCCTGCGGAGCGCTGCAAACCCAGCTCTCACATGCCAATACCCTGGAAAACTCTGGGAATGGCGAAAAGCTGGAGGGTTCCAGGCACCCGCCTGCTTATCCCTCGGGCATTTGATGTTCACCTTGGGCATCCCCTTGGGTTTTGCCGAAGGGACGGTCCTGGAATGACGCTTGCGTACTCTGTTGTTAATCAGGATGCTGGTTTGCCATCGTACCCTTGGGACACACCTCAGGACCACATCTCACTTGACCGGCTTACAAGAGAAGTCTCGCCGAAGGTAACAGGAGTCACAGGAGCAGGGCTTGACCCTCCATCCCCTCCGGTGCCCTTTGCTGCGCTGCCCTGGAGTTAACAGCCGCTTGCAGATTTCTTTAGGAGAAACCCTGTTTGCAGTTTTAGCCTTTTTACTGTTCTTGCAAATATTTCTTTGCCCATGGATTTTTTTTTTTTTTCAGGGGGGGGAAATGCTAATTTAAATCAAGTCCATTGTCTTCACTAAACTGAACTGCAGAAAGATTTCAGAACGTGGTTGTGATTTGCCACATCTGTTATTTTTCTGCATTGTTTTCGTGCCAAGAGTTTCATAAAAGGTGTTATATAACCGCATCGTATCACATCATTCAACATGTTTCCACCATTAGGAGCCCACGTGAGCATTTAAGCAACGCTCTTGCCTAGGGTTTTTATGTTTCTGTACATCTTTTAGCCCAGCCAGCCTAAGACACAGAGATGAACTGCGACTGTGGTTTCCTCCTTTCTCCCACAGCCTCTGCTGCCGTTTACTGATGGCCAAGTCCGTCCGTGATCCGTGACGCATGGATCACTGCTGCATTTGTGTTTAAAAAATAAACATGTATTGCTTGAATCCTGAGCGCCGTGTAACAGAACGAGCAGAGATTTATCCCATGGTCCCACGTCACTGGATCATCTCTCTTCAAGACACTAATAGGTTCATTGTTTTCCAGATATTGCGAGATGAGCATTTATCAAATGAAAAGAAAAATACATTTGCACTGAAAGCTATTGATGGACAGTTGGATCTAAGGCTGGAAAAACCATGGTGGAAAACCATTTAAGTGATTAAATATAAAACTGCTTTTGCTGTTCACTCGATGAGCAGCTCTGTTCTAAAAGCACTGAACTCCAGATGATTGACCACTCGTGGGACAATTTTGGAGGATCTCAGAGGCTGGCAGACGTGAGGTGCCATCCAGGGTTCAGCATGGAGCTTGCTGCCGCTCCGCATGCCCGCTCAGCGAGGTGGCTTCAGCTCCACTGCCCCTTTTCCCCACCACCACCCCCAGTTAAAAAAAAAAAAATTAAAAATGGTTGGCCATGAAGTTAATCCAGAAATATCTACAAGTCTGTGAAGAGAGATGCCATTTCTGGCAGAATCCCCCAAAGGAGACTCTTCCACCGGTGCGCAGGGACCAGGAGTTTGAGTCTGTCAGAGCTCTGCCGTGGAAGGGGCAGGTTTGTTGGGACACGCTCCAGAGTTTTGCCATAGGTGACCCACTGAGAACTTTGGAAATTTCCAGCCTGGCATTGCTTTAAATGAAAGGCTCCATCTCGTTCTCCTGGGTCAGATATTCTGCATGCAGTTTCTAATTTGGACCACAGCTCTGGAAAACTTGATTAGAGCTGTGAAAACGGAATTTTTATTAGGGAGAACAGAGCTCTTGCCAAGGTTTATTTTTCAAGGGAGTGGGACCTAATCCTAAAAGCAGTTCCAGGGCTGTGCTATTCTGGATGCCCTTGTGATGGTTTATGGCAATTACGCAGCCAAACCTGGACCGACTGGTAATGTTTGCTTTGGACAAGTCCCTACAGATGGCAAGCAACTGCAGATGTAGTTCTCAGCCTGGTGCAGGCATCACTGAAAATGTGTTTTTCTATAAGTTACTCTTGGGTTTTTTTCCCCCCTCTCTTTTTTTTTATACAATTAATTTGTTCCCAAATCCACACTACCTCAAAACAACTGGGCATTTAAAGGCACGCAGAGAATAGAGAGTAACACATCTATGTTCCGACAGAAGCCTGTTAGATGTAATCACCGGACAGACAAATCTGCTTGCCAGCTTTCAAAGATCAAATTTCCGCAAAATTGAATATAAACCCCCTCTCTCGGTGGACACTTTTCAGGGAATAGCACATCAGTTTCCTCCAGGGGACCCACAAAGCTTACGGCATGGAGTGACCCTCTGGAGGGAGCTTTACATCCGTACGGCAAGCAGTAACCAGCCCGAACGAAGCCATAAATCCGGGAATGCATGGGAAAAGAGCAAATTAAAATGTGCTATACTTGGCAGGTTCCTTTGCAAGAGCAGCACTTGTGAAAGGTGACATTAATGGCCTTCGCAGCGCTTTCTTCCAGAGCCGGGGTAGCACGAGCAGCAAAGGCTTCCCAAAAAGGTGCTCCTGTCCTCTCCCAGAAGAGCTTTGCCTTGGGTGCGAGAGCTCCTGCGGCACAGCTCGCCCACATCCCCCTGCCTGGCACCGCCGGGCAGAGCTCGCTGGCGGCAATTCGGGTCGAGGAACCCACCACCAAGGCACGCTGGGGATGGGGGGAAATGGTCTCTGGGGACCTCAAGACTTTGACTGGTGACAAGCAGAGCGGGAGCTCTGCCGGCAAGCATCACACAACGCATCGCGCCCACCGCTCCTTTCCTAGGCTACCAATTAATTTAATTGCGGCGCAAAAGAAGTGGCTCCGGGCAGTCAGGCTGCCGGGGGAGCCTCCTGGGGACCCATCATCCCATCACTGCCTCCAACACAGCATGGACTGGAAAACGTCCCTTCTCCAGCACAAGCACCAGTCCCCCCCGCCCATCCCCTCCCCAGTTAATCCGCCTACGCTGTGGCAACAGCAGCTTAATTCCTTCACAGAAAAATAGTGAGAATTAATTTGTTAGTGTCAAATTATACCTTTGGATGTGCATGTTCAGCTCGTACAGACTTCAATGAAAGCCTGGCCTTCACGCAGGCAGACGCGGGCCTTTCGCGTTTGTAGCGCGCTTTGAAGCCGGGCTGGGGTTAGGAGGTGTGAAATGCTTGGGAGAGGCGAGCTCGCCCCGCTCGCCGGCTCCGCCGCGGTCAGGCAGCGAAGCGAAGCGAAAACAACAGGCGCGATGCGGGAAGTCAGATCCCACAACTTCATTAAGAGTCAGAAAGGAGATCAAAGGAAAGAATTTTCAGCTTGGGGAAAAAAAAAAAAGGGAAAATATGTTTTAAGTTTCCAAGAAAACCACAGAGTTCACTTTGTTACATGAAAATAAATAAGTGATTTTGTAAGCAAGGCAGAGCTACCCTGCCGTACACCCTTTTCTCATCCACGCAGCACAGAAAGCCTGGTTTGCACCCAAACCTCCATCAATTTAATTAAACTTGTACCTCTCGCGTGTGGACAGGACGCTCTGGCCTGATTACTCCTCGCTGTCCTGTTCACACCAGTCCCTAACGCTCAGATTAAACCCAAAGGACGCCAGCCATCCACTTCATCGCACAAATTAAGCTAAACCGCTTTACACAGGACGCTGACGATGAAGGCAGGAGGAACCTCTAGCCGGGCAGGGATGGGAAACACCTTGTCCCCAGCCAGAGGAACGTCCTGCCAGCCAGACCCAGAAATAGCCAGGATTTTCCCCTAAGAAAGAGCTTTTTTTGAGTTTGCTAAGACAAGGCTGAGGCAGCCAACAGCTCATGGCATATTTCGGTGACAGCCGCATGTTTCGGGTCCACCTCAGCCACCCAGCGAGCTGCACCCACGAGACCAGCCAGTGTCACTGCGGGACCACTCCCCATCATCTCCGAAAGGTCACAGCAACGCTGTGGGAAAAAGCCAAGTGTCACTGTGGGACCAGCCAGTGTCACTGTGGGACCACTCCCCATCATCTCCGAAAGGTCACAGCAACGCTGGTGACTGGGAAAAAGCCAATACGACACCCAGCTTCGGACTGGGCAAGGAGGAAGACACAGAGCAGCATGGGACAGTTGGTCTCACCAGTGTCACCCCAGGAAGGCGATGGAGCAAATCCCGCTGGAAGGTGTTTCCAAGCACGATGGGAACTGGGAGCAGCCAGCACAGGTTCCCCAGGCACAAATCACTCCAGGATGCCCTCTGTGATGGAAGGGCTGGCTCTGAGGACCAGGGGAAACCGAGGGGGTTTGTTTACCCTGACTTCAGCAAGGCCTTTGGCATGGCTTCCCACAGCATCCTCATAGCCAAACTGGTGCGATACCAGCTGGATAGGTGGACTGGTGGGAAAATTGGCCAGACTGCCAGGCCCAAATGCTGTGTTTAGGGTACAAAGTCCAACTGGCAGCCGGTGAGCAGGGCCACCCCTCAGGGTCAATATTGTCCTTATTAGCCAGCTGGATGATGGGACAGAGTGCTGGCAGATGACACCAAACTGGGAGGAGTGGTTGATGCTGGGGAGGACAGGACTGCTGCTGGGAGGCTGGGGCAGGCTGGAGGAAGGACGTGGACCTCACGAAGGCAAATGCTGTGTCCTGCCCCCAGGCTGGGATAAGCCCCTGCGCCAGTGCGAGGTGGGGGTGAGCTGGAGAGCAGCTTCACACTACATGTGGGGAGATGTGGAGGGAGATGTGGAAGGAGCTGCATTTGTCCAGCCCACCCAGTTGGAAAAGGGACCACGTTTTCCCTGTCTCTGCACAGTTCTCATCAGCCCGCAGTCCACGATAACACTATAGCAACAAAACAGCGTTGAAGGAGCACGCTCAAAGTCAAATTCATCTCACAAACACATCTTCCATAAAGCATGCCGTGCTAGGCCCGGACTAGACGACTCATTTTCGAAAAGATTGATCAGGCGATTGTTTTTCCTCCCTGTCACCAACAGCAAATAGCCCCTTGAAGAGACATAAAAAAAAATAAAGTTAACACTTTTTTAGATGCTTACTGCCAAGTTCTTTGTACTTAATGATTAGACTTTCCAAGCAAAAGTGTCTTTTGACGATGCAGTTGGTGGAACCTAAATAGTCCTCAAGGAGGCAAATCAACTATTTTCTTCACTTTTAACTCGCGTGTCAGCCTTCCTAGCGTTCGCCTGAGTACAGCACTATTTCTCTGATACTGCTCCATAAATCTCTCCTCGCTTCAGGACAGAGCTGCTTACATCACCTGTAACAGTACCACTGGTCCAGTCCCTGTCACCTCCTGCTCAGTCCAGGTTTCTCCAGACACCAAAATTCCACAGGAAAGATGCTTTTCCCCTCTCCCCTGGGTTGTGGGGGTAGTGTGAGAGTGTCACACCCCACTCAGCAGCTAAAGTACCACCAAGTTGCTCACTCACTTCCCCCCTCTATGGGATGAGGAGGTGAATTAGGAAAGAAAAGGTGAAACTCATGGATTGAGATTAAATCGGTTTGAGAACAACAGAGGAAACAAAACCAGATGAAAATCAATAACAAAGAATACTTAAGCACACTACTTACAGCGCAGTAGCTCAGGGTGAATCCTGATGCCCAGCTCCCTCCCAAGCAGCAAACCCTGTCCCCCCACCACCATCCCCAATTTATACCCTGAGCATGGTGGCCCATGGGGTGGAGTAGCCCTTGGGCTAATTTGGGTAAATCACCCCAGCTGTATCCCCCAGCCACAGGTGCCACCAGCCCCAGCTCCTCTCCCAGCTCAGGTGAAATTTAACTCTTTCCTAGCCGAAACCAGGACAAGGAGACACAGGAGCCTCTCGACTGCCCCCATCTGTGGCACTGCGCCCCCTGAGCACGCCAGCCCTGCGTGGACGGGACTGGCATCCACCCATCGCTCATTTTCTTCCCCTCAAGAACGTTGTGCAAGCACGTTTTCGTGCACTGATGGCCGCCATCCCGCATCGTAGCGGCAGCACCCGTCACCCTAAAACCTGTGCGATGGCAAGTGCCTCTTCCCCCTCGTTTGCCCTCCTGCCCCTAAAGCTGCTGTTTTGGGAGGGACGGGACAGCTTCACTGCTGCAGCTCCGTCGTGTGCTCAGATTTGCTTTCCCAAGGGGTAATTTTAGTAATTTGCATGGAAGTTGCAGAGGACGTCTGTTCAAAACCAGACAAACTCGGAAGCTGAGCGGAGCAGCACTGGGAACGCCATCTCCTGGCCTCCTCTGAAGCCAGCCACGCTGCCGCTGGAGAGACAACCGGCATCCAAGCGGACCCCACTCCGCACAGGGTCAACGGTGGCGATTTGGGGCCTGCGAGGCACCCATCGAGTGGGTCCCCACTGTGTGTCATCGCGGTGCAGTCCCACGCCGTCCTGTGCATCCACCCCCCCAGCACAAATACCCTGCCCAAACCCGGCAGCCGATGGGTTGGGCGCTTTGCATCGCCGCTGCGGACCCGCCGGAGAGCATCCACCAGCCCCGAGCCCACCCAAATGATGGGTGGCAATGCCCTTCCCGTGAGAAAAACCCTTGCAATTCCACCCCAAAAGTTCAGCGCCGCAGCTCGAAGCGTTCCTCAAAGCCAGAGGCCACGCTCCATCCAGTCGCGGCGATTTTAACGCGGGAGTCTCTGGCGTTTGCACCCCCGTGAAGAGGGGAGCTGCTCCGCAGAGGGGACTTGGAGCTGAGAGGCAGCGAAACCCGCTCCGTCACTGGGAGCCACCGCGTCCGCTCGCCTCCGAATAACCAGCCTCGCGTGCGGGAGGGAAGCAGCATATGGGGAGAAGGCTTGGCGAGGCTGGAGGTCTGGCGACCAGCTCCTCGGAGCCGCTCTGCCGCTGGCCTGAAAGAACAACTCCATCAGCTGCAGCAAGCAGACCTTCTGCTTCCCCGGTTCAAAATTCATCACAGGCTCAAACACAGCCACTCCAGGCTTTTTCCTGCTTTAATTATTTAAAAATCCTAACTCTGGTTGTTTATTTTCAGGGGCTATTACTGCATTCAACTATTTTATGATTGAAAAAAAAACAACCCCACAGAAGGAAAAATTTGAAGCCTTTCCCTCATTCTGTTGGTGAAGTTTAATTCACTCTAATTATTTCATATTACTTAGACTGTAATAGTTTCATAATTTCTAGTATATTAAGCACTTAATACGTTGTGTCATTTGAAGTCGCATATTAAATTCAGCAAAGCACATTTTAATGAGAGCTAAGTAGTGTGAAAATATTAATACAACGTAATAGCTCATTTTTGCACCCACGTTGGTAAGCGCTGCCGCCAGGCGCGGCGTGCCCGGGCAGGTGAGCGCAGCGGAGGCCGGACGAGCTCGCGGGCCGGAGAGCTGCTCCTGCGCAAGGAAAATGGGAGCTGGGAACACATCTCGCACCAGAGCCCGGCTGCGGGTCCTGGCCAGGGGCTGGTGTCGGGAGCCAGAGCCCCTCCGAGGAACGACCAGACACCCAGGGCTCCTCCGTGGCTTCCCCCAGGGCCACCCCCTGCCACCTCCAGCCCACCACGTGCCAGCGGCGGCCCAGTTGGAGAGGTGCAGCGGAACATGCGAGGAAAGTGGCTCGGTTGTTGCCCTGCAAAGAGGCCCAAGTGTTTCATTCTCACAAGCCACGTGGAGCTTGACTCTACTTTTTTATTCACCTCTTTGCTCGCTCTCCCTCCTCTGTGCATCCCTCCCACATCCCAGCAGGATGATGCCCCTTCCCATGAGCTTCCCTGTGCCAGAGATGCCATCGGCTCAGGGTCACGCATGGCGGACAACTTCTGCAGCTCATGCAGCCGCAAACAAGCCATGAGAGCTTTTGCCTGATGCTCCGAGAGACAAGGAGAGCCCCCACCCCAAATTTGGTGACCATCAGCCCAGCCGGTGGTGTCCATGCGCCCCAGCTCTGCCTCGGCTGATCCTCCTCATGCGCAGGTGATGGAGGATGCTGCTCCTGCTCCAGTGCAGCTGCTTGGAGACTCAACGGGGGGGGTTTAGACTGGGAGGCCCCCCCTGAGCTCCCCACCTTGAGACCCCTGACCCCAGCTCAGAGCTGGGCTGCCCGTTGGCGAGGACAGACTCAGCCCCAAATCTGTTGGCAGGTGCAGCCGTGCGAGAGACTGCGACGCGGGTGGGTGTTGGGGGGGCAGGGGAGCTCCTGTCCCCATCCCTTTGCAGGTCCCGCCGGATGGGGCCCCGCAGCCGTCCCCGAGTGGCGGGGGGGTGGTTTAGGGGGTGCAGAACCGGCTGCGCCCACGCGGTGGCAGCCCAGGCCGCGGAACGGCCGCGGCTCCGGTGGGCGAGGGTCCCGGGAACGACTGATCCCCGCCCGGGGGCTGCCAACCCCCCGAGCCCCCCGGGACAGGCAATGCGCAGCCCCCCGGCTGCATCCCCCCCTCCCCGATCCCGGTACCCGGGATGCTCCCAATCTCCGCACCGATCCCAAGAACATCCCCCTCCCCACCCCGCTCCCCGTATCCCCGATGTGCTGCAGGACCCGGTGCAGGGCGCATCCCCCCTCCTCTCCCCAACGCACCGGTCCCCGGGATGCTCCCGGTCCCCGCACCGGTGCCAGGTGCATCCGTCCCTGCATCCCCCCACCTCCCCATCCCGGTCCCCCGCATCCCAGCTGTGCTACAGGACCCCAGTGCAGTGCGCATCCCCCCGGCCCCTCCCGCCCCCAGACCCCGGTACAGGGCGCATCGCCCTCTTCTGGTCCCGGTCCCCGGGATGCTCCCAGTCTCCTCACCGGTCCCAGGTGCATCCCCCTACCCCATCCGGTCCCGGTCCCCGGGATGCTCCCGGTGCCCTCACCAGTGCAAGGTGCATCCTTCCCTGCATCCCCCCGCCTCCCCATCCCGGTCCCCGCATCCCAGCTGTGCCGCAGGAGCCCGATGCAAGGCGCATCCCCCGCTCCCACCCCGCCCCGGTCCCGGCCCCGCACCCCCCCGAGGTGCCACGCTAAAGTGAATCCCGGGCTAAAACCAGGCTGGAAGGTGCGCGAGCACCTCCGCACCCGCTCTCCCGGCTCATTAATGTCACACTTCCATGTGTGAAACGAGCATATAAATGGGCATTAATGAGCTGCCGGCTCCGGCGGGGGCGATCTGGGAGCATCACAGGGGAGCGGGCAGCCCCCCACCGCCCCCCGTGGCCGTCGAGGCTGTGCGTGGGGACCCTCTCCGCCCCCCCATCCCCCGGGACACCCCCACGGACCAAGCGGCTTCTTAAAGTCGATTTTTATTAAAGAACCAAAATCACGTACAGAGGGGGGGGGTTATCCCCCCCACCAAAGCGGGCGAGCGTTGTTGGGCCGCCCGTTAAAGTGCTGTGACATCCTTAAATTTACAGGGGGGTGAGAGAGGAGGGGGGGGGGTAAATATACATCAGAAATAAATAAAAATCCAACAAATACTGTACCAAGAGAATCACAGTACATTTATATCCATTGCACATAGCCACTTTTGTTTCCAGTCTGGACAAGGGATGGAGAAGCGGACACACGGGGGCGGGGGGAGGCGGAGCGAGGGGTCCCGGGGGTCTCGGGGGGGGTCCGGTTCCCCTCCCACCGGCCCGGGGCCGCTCCTGAGCCAGTCCGAGGAAAACCGGGCTCCGGGTCCTGTCTGTACAAGTGTCTC
>JAAGAY010136663.1:0-29011 GCA_011801015.1 Ardeotis arabs | reverse complement strand
CATACTGCCCGGGTGGGGGGGCTGAGGGGAGGAAGAGCATTAGAGCATCGTTGTTTGCTGAAACTTCCCCCTCCTCCCATCCTTTAAAAGGCTGGTGATACGTTGCGTCCTTAAATTCATCGTTTGGTGAGGTCTCTGGCGCTTGAATCTGCCGGCTAAAACGTGTTTAAGGCTATTAAATAACTGTTGGAAGCTGCGAAAGTATGTTCAGTCTTATGTTGGTTCGTTCCTCTCCTCTTCTAATTAGTTCTGACTTAACAGGCTATTTCAGAGTTTGGCCGCGTGTCTAAACTCCTAAAAGCGCAGATCTGTTCCGCTGAGGGAGCTCCTCTTCCGTCTGCCGCCTGCACGGCAGCACATACTTACCGGTACAGATTCAGGTCGCAATAAAAGTTTTTTTTTATCGCCGTAGTTCACCTCCTGCCCCTCGGGATAGCAGCTGATAAATCAGGAAGCCGAGTTTCACGCTTCTTGAATGCCTCCGGCGTAGTGGCTTGGGCTCTGGTGGGGCTTGAGCTGCCAGTGGTCCTTGACGCAGCTCTCGCCCCGCGACCAGCGAAGGGGCGATGCGCTCTGCCTGCTCTTCCTCCTCGTTTATCACCTCTGATTTCTAACTGGGCTGTTGGTGTGTTTGGCTTTCAAGCTCTCGAACGGGAACTAGTGGATGGTTTGCCAACCTCTTCCGTTTTCCTTTCTGTCTTCTGCAAGTGATCTTGCCACTGAAAAGATGTTGCACCTCATTTTACGTAGCGTTCGTCCGGTGCTGGCTAAAAGTGAAGCGGTGTGACTCTACGTGGGTGAGTGGGGAATTTAGGAGGAAAACCGGTGAGCTGTTAGGCACGACCTCTGCCGTGAGCGCTTCACCGGCCCGGTGTCAGCGGGGAAGAGGAAAACCGCAACTGAAACTGTGATTGTGGCGCGGAGCTGGCTCGCAGGGCTCCTCTGCTGCCATCTCGGCACAGCTGCAGCCGTGCCCGGCATGGAGTGCCGGAGCCGATCGGGGCCCTTGCAGCTGCGCGCCCCCTCGGCTCCTCTAAATCTACCAGTGCGATGACAACAGCAACAACAAAAGGCTAAATAACACGGGCAGGTGATGCTTACAGAGGCATCTGATGGGATGGAACCTCCTTTTTTTTTTTCAGCTTACCCTGGGACTTACTTGTTTTTCTACTTTTATAGCATATATACTGACTTTTTTTGAAGCAAACGAAGGCACAATATCCGATTCCTTAAACTTTTCCTCTGACTTGGCGGTGCATGGCTTTCCGGTACCAAGAGTCTTCTTAAGCTTCATCGTTCCCTTCTGGAGAAGGGTAAAATAGGTCTTTTGTTTTTTTTTCTTCTAATAAAGGCCTGATTTAAGGGTGGTATCCCTGTTAGCTGATTAATGAGCAATTAAAGCTAAGGAGAAACGTAGAAGTGCTTTAATTCTCTCCCATCTCGTTTAGGTTTTGCCGGGTGTTCCGAGAGCAGCTGTGAAGCTGCTTTGTTGCCAAGGTGACTTGTAAATGTTGCTGAGGCGATGCTGCTCCGGTGCATTTCCATAGCACAAACATGATAAATTATGGGATGCATATGTCATGAGTCATAGGATTGTTCAGAGATCGAGTGATTTAAGCTATTGGCATGGACACGCGCATCGATACGGGCATGTGGTAGTTGCGTGTCGGTTTGTAACAAAGCTCTTCTAGCGGTATTGAAAAATCATACCCAAGTGTGAAAGATTGAATAAATTCTGCAAGCTGTGAATTTCTTGATCGAGAAGCGTAATTACCCGTTTATCTAATTTTATAGAAGGAAGACATTGCTCGTTTAGGCCTTAGCTGGGAAAAAAAAAACCTGACATGGTAAAAATCTGATCTTAAGATCAGAGATCATGGGGAAAAAGTTGTAGCGGTTTCTCTGTGTGAAGATAAATGGTGTAATATGCCAAAGCCTTTAGAGCTGATCTCCGGAGCCGGAGCAAGGTGCTGGTGTCCCTTTGCATGGTAATCCCCTGATTTTCTTTTCTCGCTGAGCTGTGTGTATACCTGAACAAATGAAGGATGGAGACAGTAAACATGTCCTTTGCCCTGGTAGTTATTACCTTCCTGTGATGGGACGTAGTGCAAAATAAAAGGGAAGAAAGCAAAAATCTGTGCAGGGAGAATGGTGGTTGCTTGTTTGTGCAGTGCGGTAGGCTTGAGCAGAAGGAAACGAATATGGAAGGCTCCCAAGCAGAGGTGCTTGGAGGGAAAAAGGAAATCAGCTGGGTTCCCTCTGCCCCACGGGACACTCAGAATTGGATGCAGAAGGTGACTTACGGGATTTCTTACTGTTGTTGTGATCTCTGTGCTGAATACTGGCTTGTAGCATTTGGGTAGTCATTACCCTGCTCGGATGAATAAAGGGTGCCTTGCGTAAGCGAGCGCAATGAGAGGTTGCTCCGGGGAAGAGGAAAGGCTGTTTTTAGCTGCCATGTTATTTGAACAAAAGAATCGCAGCTTAAACGCTAAGATGTGTTTCCTTGTTTGCATCACATGGGAGGGCCCGGTGTCCAGCAGCTGACAGCAACAGGAAGATGGAAAAATAAAGGAAAGTTTTTTTTGGGCAGCGTGTTTGTGCCTGCGTGTAACTGTTTCTCGTGAGATTGTAACCCGTGCACTAAGGAGATACAGCTTCCGGCAGAAACCATGTGGGAAGAAGCATTTTCTGAATTCTTCCTTGTCTCTAGTTGGGTGGGACAGTGAAGAAATGGTTTGAGTTGTTGGTGCTGGTTCTCGCAGCTGGTGTGAGACTGGCGAGTGCTGGAGGCTGGAGGAAGGAACCCGTTCAAGAGTTCAATCTCCTTACTCATAGAGATGTGTTGCTATGAGAACTCAGCATTTATCCTGTGTTCCTGCCTACCCCGTCACTGTTTGACTAATGATGATGCGAAAACTCCAAGTATTTTGTTGTTGTTTTCTTCTTCCAGCGGAGAAAAGGATGTTGTAGATACATGGCAGGGGGGAACAAAAGCAAATAAATTCTCCTTGTCCTGGTTGGGCATGCACGATATGCTTATGTTGCTGTGCCTCGTGTTGACATTTATATCTTAATGTGGGGAGACATTACGTCTGATCCGGGTCGCTTGCAAAACAGTTCGAGGACAGAGTGGAATCCGGTGGTAAAATATTAATAGAGCCTTGCGCTCCGCGAGGCGGTCGCCGCTGTGCCAGGGGGAGAAACCTCTGGGCGTGCGACGTGTCCATGCAAGCTGCATAGAGAGCCTGACAGCCTGTGGGTTATGCTGTGTCCCCAACAGTGACTGACCTTTGTTCTTTCGCGGTGAAAATCCGGCTGTAGAGGAGGCGGGGCCAGCGTCGGCGGCAGAGCAGATAGGCAAGGACGCGTCCTGTGCAGCTCCCTGGCTTCGCCCGTTGTTGTCCTCCTGTGTCGATGCAGGGTGGTTACGCAAGCCGGATTAATGTACGGAGATGTCGCTCCTCTGATGGTCTTAACCGCATCTAGCGGGACGGATTTCAGAGATGCGTGTGCGGCGGGCAGTCCTTGAGAGGGATTTCTGCCTCGGCGGCTGAGGCGATGCGGCTCTGGTCGCCTGACGGGTCTCCCTCAGATGTGACCGGAGAGCGGAGGCGAAGGTGTTGCAGAGCCGCTGGCAGCGAGAGCTTTTTGGATAAACTTCAGTAGGTCTGTGCTGTTCTCCTCGGCACGTGGAGCCCCGGAGGAACGCTGACAGTGACGAGCTGTCAGCAAGGCTCGGCAAACGTCCCTCCTCTCCTTTTTATTTTTTAGCACGGATGGTCTGAGCAAGCAGCGCTCAACATCCCTGTGCCGAGTCCTCCCACAGATAGAGAAGGAATTAATCCGCAGTGGGTTGCTTTTGGTGGTGGCAGGCTGGAATTAGCATGCTGTTTCCTGCAAGCCCCAAGGATTAAGACCATCAGACACCCCCCCCCACACCCCCTACAGCCTGCTACTTCCTCTGACCCTGCAAAAGCTTCTCCGGGAATTGGTCAGGATGTGCCTGCCTTTTCTCAGGCCAGACAGTGTTAGGAGCAGGAAAGCTGTCCCGATCTAGCAGCTCTCGGCGTGAACTGTGGCATGTAGTTGCCGGGAGGGCTGGAGACACGAAGGCTGTAGACAATGGGCGCGTGGCAGAGAGTGCCCTTACCTGATCTCTTTGGGGAAACGGAGCGGAGGAGTATAATGTTTCCTTACATGAGGGGGAAAAAGAGCAGATTGCATTAAAAATGTAAAATGGAATCCAACAGAAGCATTTCTAAAGTGATACTTACAACGTGACTGGTCCAGCATCTTTTATGCTGTGTGAACCGGGACTGCTGGGGCTGTTGGTGTGGTTATAGGGTACAGCTGTTGGGCAGCATCTTCCTCCCAGATGTGCAAGCTGCCAGATTCATTCTGGTTTGGGGGGGGACGCTGGTGATTTAGAGGCACAGTTGTATTAAGCTGGGATACCTGTTTTCTGGAACACGTTAGCATTACTGGCCCGAAAAAAAGTGTGACAAACTGCGTTTTAAAGTCTTGAAGGGAGCAGGTGTTGGCCAGATGGCCTTGTGGAGAGGAGTATTGCCAAATAGCTGAATGGCCCGAGTGTCCCGCTCGCCTGGAAAAAGTCAACTTTTGTCTTGATTTTTCTTCGCGAGATATCTTCTGCTGTTTTATAAAGCAGCCTTGCAGGCAGCTTCCCAAGCAGCATAAAAACGCTGCTGAGGTGTCTTCTGGTGCATGCAAACGTCTCCAAGGCCCAAGGTGCTACTTGGAACCATTTCCAGGTTGTGGTGAGGGAAAATCTCATCAGAGAGGTTTTTGTTTCCCCCACCTCAGCCTTCCATTGCTGACAAAAGGTATTTCAAGGACGGTTGTGGAACCAGAAGGTGTTGGCAGAGCTGTAGGAAGGTGCTCTCAAGATAAGGTGGGATAGAGCTGGGCTGCATCCAGGGACTGCCAGTGCCTGAACGCTGGTGTGGTGGATCTCGGAGGGGACAGGGAGGGGAGAGGGGGATGCGGGTGGAAGAGCAGAATTTGAAGGCCAGGCTGTAGGGAGGAGGTGGCTGAGTAAGGATGGGGAGGGTCGGGGGGGGGAAGGGAAACAGAGCTGTCAGGAGTCCAGGTAGGAGACCAGCAGATGTGTTTGCAGGAAGGGAAGTGGGAGAAGGAACAAGGGCAAGGAGAAGGAAGAGGAAAGAGGACAGTGAGCCATAGGGAAGTAGCACAGAGCATACAGTTTGCCAAACAGTGGCGTGCAGAAAGGGTATAGTGGTCAGCCCGGAGGGCTAAAACACATGGGAAGTTCGTGAGAACTGGAAATAGGAAGCTGATGAACCCTGTTGCAGTCTGTACCGTGTGTCTGCCTAATCACACCTCAGGTAGTTTACTTTAAACCCAAGAAAAAAATACCTATTCAAGATGATGATTAAGTGTCATTTTAGGTCAAGCATCCATTTAAAATTGCTTAAGCTGTCCCTAATTTTGAGGGGAGCAGTACTGGAGAGGGGAAGCTGAAGTTAGGGCAAGCATGGCAATATAGGTGTTTTGGGGCTAATTTGTCAAACTAATTTCTAGTAAGCTTTGCAAAGCTCACCCAATTGCTGCTGCTGGAAATATTCCCTGAATAAAGCAAGGGTTTTTTTACGAGGAGGTGACAAAGATCATATGATCTACAGTGGCTGGCTGATTACTTGAAGTGAGGAAGCCTTTTTATAACCTTGGATTCAAGTAGTGCTTTTTGCAAAATATCACAGCTATTCTTAGTGGTATTGCCATGTACGTGTGTGCGTGCTCCGTATCCCATTTGTATCTCCAGGAGAAGGGACGAATGCTTTTTAAGTTAGACTCTGCAATTCAGTGTGAGAAGTTAGGGAAGGATTAGGAATTAGCAAAAGACTAATACTTTGACTTATCATCAGAAGGTATTTTTGAAAAGAAAGTCATTGCAAAGTGAAGCTTGGATTATTACTTACCACGTTTTTGGGGGGTGAGGTCGCTTTCTGAAAAGGGGCTGTGCTTTCGATATCTAAAGATGTTTCTTTATTTTAAAAAGCATATTGTGATGTTTCTATGGCTACAAGTTTTGTGAATGTTGTATTTAAATCAATGTAAAACCAACACAAAGTGTCGTGCTTTGGGGGGGGTTGTACTTAGCGTTTGAGAAAACTGCTGCCTTAGGCTGGCTGGAGGAGACTTGTTCTGAAGTAAGCTTCTGTGTTTATTTGCATGCCTCATAAATCATAAGTCATGGTGGAGATGACACTGAGGAGATCAGAGAGCCTAGTTTTCTCACAATGAATTGTTTTGTATTTACTTGGTCTTGTGGTGTTTGTTTTTCTTATTTTTAGGTAACTTTACTAGTACAGAAAACAACCAAGGTCACTTTCTTGAAACTCCGGAGGAAAAAGTGCTCTCAAATGAGAAATGTTATTTAGAGAGACATTCTGTATATGAAAAAGCGGAAGACCAGTCAACAGAAGATATTGGCCAACATCCATGTCCACGTCTGGACAGGAAGCGTAAACACTCTGGTGAGAGAGTGCAAAATGATGGCAGCCAAAATGAAAACTTTGTGGATGAACTGCAGGATGAACTTATGTCAAAAGCAAAAAAGAAGAAGAACTCCAAAGGTAAGACAGCATTTTGCTTTAGTCTCTCTCAAGGAATGTCTTGTGAAAGGAACGTCCTTTTGGCTTAATGTGTTTCCATTTTTGAACTTGATGGTTACTAATGTGAGCACTGTCATTTCAATTAAATTATATATATGTATATATATGTATGTAGATATATGTGTATATATATATGTATATATAAAAATCTTGGCATATAAGGGTAAAGCACTAGTCGTTGGACACTGTAGCCACAGCAGTGCAAGTTATTGTAGTGCATGTAACCCTTAATGAGCGAACCTTTAAAATGCATAGTGTGGTGGTAAAGCTGAGACTATATGCCCCGAAAGTGAAATGTAGCTTTTGTTTTAAGTTGAGGGGGCTTTTTGATTAATTTTTAGTTATTTTTCCATTAGATGACTGGCCTGAGAGGGAAATGACAAACAATTCCTCTAACCACTTAGAAGAGCCCAATTGTAATGAGGTGACCAACCTGAAGGTGTGCATTGAATTAACAGGGCTCCATCCCAAAAAGCAGCGTCACCTGCAGCATCTTAGGGAACTATGGGAGCAGCAGGTGTCACCAGAGAGATCCCCGTCCGGCAAGTTGGGCCGGCAAAGCAGGAAAGATTTAGCTGAGGCTGTTCAGCCAGAGGCCACTGCAAAGGTCAAAGACTTCACAGAAGAAAGGCACACCAAGAAAAGGTCAGAGGCCAAAAGCAATAGAAGTTGGTCTGAAGAGTCCCTCAAAACAAGTGACAATGAACAAGGTATGCAGAGACTACTAGGGAAACCAGCTGGCTTTAGCATTTTCAGTGACGCATGCTGCCACCGATGTTAAGGGCTTGTCGAGAGTTTTTTTTTTTTTTAAACTATATATATATATATTTCTGTAGATGTCCATTCCTATAAGGACTGACACCTCCTCTTTAAGAATACTGATAGAATTAGCTGATACTTGGCAGAGAAGAAAATGTGTTTGTGTATGTGTGTGTAACTATGTGTTTGTGTGTGCATGTGCGTGTGTGTGTTTTGGCTATAAATACTCTTTCATAGATAACGTGAAGTTTATGTCTCTAGAGGAGAGCTGGGGGGGCATACAACGCAGGCATGCTTCTGGGTGAGGGAGGGAGCAAACAGGCTGCTAGTTGGTGTAAGAGCGTTTACCACACGTAGGGTTTGAGGGGCTGTGACCTTCTGAAGCAGCGTCAGCACAGCTAGCAGCTCTCGATCTCGGGAACCCAACGCCTCCAGCATCCTCAGCACTGCTCGGTTTCCCTGCCTTTCCCAGGGCATACGCGCAATAGCAAGGCTCATCCTCCTCCCTAACAGGATGCCTTACTGGTTCCTCACGGGCATGTCCTGTAAACCCCTGTGGCTCCACTCCCCAGCCCCTTGCTGAGATCTTCCCAGCATCTCTCTCCTAAGAGGTCACTTCCTCAAAGCACATCAGCTTCCCTTCACTTGTTTCTGGCTGCTTCTTTCCCCCTCATTCTGCTTCCTCCTTTTCCCCCTCCTCTCCCCACTTTCTGCTCAGTCCCTATCCTGGGGGAGAGCTCGTGGAGGCAATCTGCCAAATTTTCCTTTGGGCGGACAGGATGCTCTTCTGTCCCCACAGTCCGCAGCCCCCAGGCGCGTTGTCTACTCTGTGGATTTTCCCGTTCCTTGTGACATTTGCTGCTGTAGCTTGGTTGGAGGACTGGTGGAGGACGGCAGCACGTGGCCAACGTGGCCAGTCCTGTTCACACATCCCCTGCACCTCTTCGTGAATCCTCATCTCCTCTGGGCACTGCAGGGAGCCCTTGTTTCCTCTTTCGGCTTTTCAGGTCAAGGTTGAAAATACTTTTCTTCCTTCCTCTCTTCTTTTTACCCCTCCAAGTCCTCTGCCTTCTTTTGAGGAAAGGCTTTTTCTGGGAGGGGAGAGCTCAGAGCTGGACATTTGGGCTCCTTCCTCCCTCACAGACCCTGGAGCTTCATCCAACTGGTAGCGTTTCACCCTCCAGCCGGCCTAACCAGTAGTTTAGCTGAGATCACCTTGAAAGGGAGAAGCACGAGGAGAGTGGATCCTGTTGTCCCATGCCACGGAAAGTACCGAGTCCAGGTTATCCCGCACCCGTGAGAGTTTTCCTGGGTAGCATCTCTGAAAGGTCGCAGGCAAAAGTATTGTCTTGCCTTCTGTCCTAAAGCTTCTCACCCATCTTTCCCCTTGGTAGGATTATCTGAGGGCGGAAAACACCAAACTTTGATGCTTATTGATGGGGAAGGTTCTCCAAAAGGGTTTGCGGAGCAGGAGATCAAAACTTAGGTTTAAAAGGAGCTTTGACTCTTACTTCCTTGCTTTATGTGCTGCCTTGGCGAGCATGGTATCGGCTCAAACATCCCTGCCCATCACCTGCTCCCCTTTGTACTTTCAGAAAGAGATACCTTGTAGAGATTAAACGAGGGTCACTAACAGCCGTATTGTGTAAGGACGCTCTGGCTTTCCCCTGCAATGCCTCCTGTGGCAGCCACAGGCTTCTCGTAACGTATGACCTCGGGAAAGAAAAAGAAATGAGCTCCCGATTTATGCACCTTTCCCGAAGGTATTCAGATTCAGTCACCCCATGGCTATGAAAAAACTTGGTTTTGGAAGCTGCTATAAAACCATAAACCTGACTAAATTATGCCTCACCATTCCTTGCGCAGAGGCACTGGAGATTGTTCAGATCACTTTGCTGATGCTCCTCCAGCCTTGTTGAAATGTAAAACTTGGAATCTCCTTTTTCTTAGTTGACTAGGATGAGGACATTTTTCCCTGTTATGCGACAGAGCATCCTCTGCATGACAGTGGCATGGAGATGGAGACTTCCAACTTGTTTTTCTTGCCTGGGACTAGTCCTCAAACTTTTCTTTAACAAGCAGATATTGTGAATATGAGAATATACGCTGTTGCTTCCTGCTTTTTTTTTTCTCTGGAGCCAGGAACAGCTGTTCCCGGTGCCCGAGCACTGCCTGCGAATGTGGCAGTCTCTGCTGCTGGGAAGCTGGTTGTATCCCAAGAAGTGGGCTGTAAGAGGGCATTGAGGTCTGCCCCTGCGCCTGTGAAGCCACAGGCTAGCAGCAGGATGGTTTGCTGCCTGTGCCTGCAAATCTCTGGAAAGAGGGAGGGTGCTGACTTCTGGGTGTGTTGCTCCAGTCGTGTTCAACCCGGGATTCTAGTGTGGGAAGAGTCATGCGTTGCCTTGCAAGCTGCCATCAGGCTGTCACCCTTCTGTCCCCCCATCAGTGCCCGCTGGCTGGGTGACCAAGCAGTGGCAACTGGAAATGTTCTCCCACTGACTCTTCCAGCTGTTCCCTCCCTGCAGCCTCACTTGCGGGTCACAGCCACGAGAGCTGGCATGTGGCTTGCCCAAAATAATTTCAGGGCCCTGCTTCATCCCGCTCACGAGGTGATGGTTGCCCGTGCTGGCTTTCCGGGGCGCAGCAGGTCCATGAGCGTGGGGATGCCCGCAACCTCAGGGCATCGTGCCTCTCACCTGCACCCGTGGCTGTAGTGGGATCCACGATCTCTGCTGGGATCTCAGCTGAGCATTAACCTCCTGGCGCTGCTGGCGGCACGGTAGCCAGCTCTTCCGACAGTCCCCCAGGGAGCTGCAGCCACTCTCCTGGTGCGAGGAGAAAACCCAGGCAGCATGGAAACAAAAGCCTTGAGGAGAGGAGCCGGGAGGATCTCGCCCACCGGGAAAGCCGCTGCCTGCCCCTCGCAGCCGCCTCGGGTAGCAGGCAGCGCGGCGGCCGCCGGCTTGGCAGGCAGGAGGAGGCAGCTGCCGGGGTGGGAGCTGAACAAGCGAGCATTCAGGTGACGCGGCAGCAGCTGCTTTTCGGCGTGGACCTCTCTGCAGCCCGCTCCTGCGGGAAGGGAGGCAGGTCCTGCTGTGAGTCAGGCTCGCCACAACCCACATCAGTCAGACGCCTGGGTTTTTTTGGGTTTTTGGTTTAGGGTTGCTTTTTTTTTCCCCCTGGATATTTGGGGATATTCCTGCCCACTCTTGTTTTCCTTCTCCCTTCACGTATGTAGCGGTTAGAAAGAAGGGGTGGGATTCCAGGATTAATCGCTTGCCTTTTTTGTGCCTGTGTGTCTACCATTTCCCAGGCTGATGCTTGGCTTTTTCTGGATAGCACTGGCCTCTTGCAACGTTACTGATCCCGAAGCTCCTGGGCATAGCTTTGCTACTCTCCATTTCTTGGCTGCGGTGCCCATTTAGCCTGATGCCTGCTGTCACCGCTGTGGAGGGTCGAAGTGGAGCACAGAGTTTACGCGGAGCTTGCAGGCTGGAGTATGCATTTTTTGTGGTGATTAAACTTCGACTTTTATTGCCTCAGCATCCCTGCATGGGAAAGCCTGCAGTTCTTTGAGACAGGCTTCTCTTCCTGTGTTTTTTTCCTCCATCCTTTCGATATTTATATCCTCCTCCAAACCTGGGTGGTTTTTTTTTTTGTTTTTCTTTCTCTTCTAGTTTTTCTACATGCAGCAGTTTCTTACTTCCCTTTGCGCTCACCAGACCTCATCACTGCTGCTTTCTGTCTTCGCAGTTTTTTTAGTAAGTGATTAAGGAGATAATGATGATACTTCGGTATTGGAATCAGGCTTTTCATGTGCTACTCCAGTTAGGTTAGTTGGGAACAGGAGTATTAAGCACTCCTTATTTCACACTGTCCGCAGAGTTGGAAAGACAGCCTTGCATCCCTAGGCTCAGCCTACGACTAGACGGCTTCCTTCAGGATCGCGAAGCCTAAAAAACTTACTGGATTTTTGCTGAACAATCTGCACATCGCGTGTCCCATAAATTCCTTGACATCTGCTTGGCAAGCCGCGGTGTGCATCTTTTTCTAGAAAGCGGCTCGAAAGAACTGAGGGATTTCTGTTTTCATCTTTAATCTAGAAAGCCTTCTGCAAGTTGCTTTCACAGGTCTATTTAAAGGAAGACAAAAGTGTGAAGCTGCCCACCAAGAGGATTCTAGATTTTAGTTTCTTTTTTACCAACTGGCTCTGGATCGAGTCTCTTTAAATAAAAGTCTCTCTTCTCTGCGCTGTGTTGTGCCTTACTGCTCCTGCCATCTCTTCTGTTCTGAAAGTAGCATCACTTCAGAGACTTCTCGGAGCAAAGGAGCCTCTTTCAAGTGCTTGGGGTTTTTTCCACACCTTCCCTCAGTGGCGTGGTATTGTTTGGCTGAAGTGTCCCTTCCTTTCCAGCAACCTTTAATTCATTTTTTCTACAGAGGAGTTGCTTCTGAGGTCACCTCAATTCTCTTCCCAAGGGAAGTTCAGACTATAAAAAGTCAACTTTCCTGTCCTTGTTTTGCTGTAAACCCGCTTGCACTCTGAAGAGGGGAAAAAAAAAAAAGTAACCATGATTTTTGCATGTGGCCCAGATTGTGGGATCCAACTTGTTAGAGCAAACCCGCGGAGAAAACTCAGCCTTGCCAGTACCCTGCCACGGGCAGCAGAGCCCTGGCCTTAGTTCCCCAATGTCCCAGGGCTTTCTGGTGTCACAGAAAGACTTGCTTGTGGTCGAGTCCTCGGGAAAACACAGCCGAATGCTTGCTTTTGGATAGAGGGTTTGCACACAGAGCTTCTGTAGGGACGGCTCCTTGGGTAGCCCTTCCTCTCTTGGTTTGCTTTTCAAGTGAAAACACTGCCACGGAGATGTTCCCTGTCTTATTGCCATCTCGGGGCTAAGCTCGATGTTCCCCTGCGTGCTGTCCCGTTACAACCTCATCCACGCTCCTGCCTCTCTTGCTCTCCCCTCTTCCTCCGCCATCCGTGTATCTGCCCTGCGACCACACCGAGCCAGAGGCCGACAAGCCCGGCCAGGCCCAGGCTGCCGGAGGAGTTGGTTCCCCTACAGATAAAGCAGTTCCAGGTAAGGAGGCGAGTTTTTTTTTCCCCCGGCGAGGCAGTGCGACGGTGGCTTTCCGCTCTGCCCGTGGCGGCTGGGCTGCAGCAGCGCCGAACTGGCAGAGCACCCCACGATCTTGGGGGTGCCCCAGCACACGGCGCGGGGCGTTTCATTTAGCGATTTTTATCAGAGCGTTATAACCGCTAACGTAACGGTAACTGGCGAGATGCTATGTACAATTTGAATGTGGAACGCTTAAAATATTAATGATTTGAAAATGTAATTGGTAGATCTCTTAAGCAGGCGAGGAGCTTGTGTTAAGTGCTAGCGATGTGTTTTCCTTTTAACACACCACGCAACGTGTAATGCCTTTCCTTCCCATTTAGGCTTGCCGGTATTCCCAGTGTCTCCGCACATGAAGAGCCTTTCATCCACCAATGCAAACAGCAAAAGGCAGGCTCAGCCAAGCTGTATTCCAGCCTCGAGGTTGGCTGCCAAACAGCAGAAAATTAAAGAAAGCCGGAAGACAGATGGGCTGTACACAGACGAAGAGGAGGATTTCCAACATGCATCTCTGCAGAAATACAGCGAGTGTGAGAAGCCATCAGGGAAACGTCAGTGTAAAACAAAACACTTGGCACTGCAGGAGAGGAGAAGGAGGTCATCTCTGACAGGGGATGACACCACAGATATCGAAAATGCTGAAGATAAGGTATCTTTATTTAGACTTAATTGTCCACCAGCCTCTCAGAAGGCAGAGCCAGCCTGCTTAAAACTAATGCGCTGTCATGCATGCAGGGTAGTGGGGATTGCATTCAAATTTGTCTGTGGATGCTTTGCACATTTTGTATTTGCTTTTCTTAACCCGAGTTAAAGGCACTATTGCAGGGAGTGAGCAGCAGATCTCTCTTAAAAAACGAAACGAGTAGAAAAGTGTAATTCTTTGCTGGCAAAATATAATCCCATCACTGTATTGTAAAAACAAGGATAAAAAACCCCAATGATAATGATTTTGACAGGTCACGGTAACGAGGAAAGTCAGGAAACGGCCGGAGCCTACTTCAGACTGCGACTCCTCGCCAGCCAAGCCGTACGAGCAGAAGCTGTACGATCGCCTGCAGCAGACTCCCTCATTGCTACCCCTCTCGCAGCCCTCTCAGCTGCCGATCGCAAGCCCCCCTCAGGAGACCACCCCGAGCCGGCCTATGCCACCCGAAGCGCGGAGGCTTATTGTCAATAAGAATGCAGGGGAAACGCTGCTGCAGCGGGCGGCACGCCTGGGGTACGAGGTAAGGGTCCCTCACCGCCCTGCGTGAGATTAAAAAAACTCTTCTTTCCGGTTTTATCGGTGGAAATTTTGTGAAGCAGCAGCTTTGAGTTTGGTCATTGAAATTTGTGGGCTCCCCCCCTTCCCCTGCTGCATTCTCTTCCCCGGCACGCCGGGTCTGGGAGCGAGTCGCTGCGGGAATGCGTCCCCACAGCTGGTGGGGATGCAGGGTACGCGGCATCCTGTGTGAACGAGCAAAGGGTAAAGTTTTATTGGTAACCCTCGCTTCCGTTTAAATATAAGCCATCTGCAAACAGAGTGAATGCCTTTTTTTTTTTTTTTTTAAAGTAGTTGTTATGGTGATCTTTAACGAGCTGTACGATTTTTGCTTTTGTTGTTTGTGAAGAGCATGTAGTTTAGGAGAAGGGTTTTATTTTTTGTTCTTTTCTCCAAGGAGTATCTGGTATGTGACACAGGATGTAGCGCTCAGAGTGTCCTCTTGCACGATCAGATGCGTCGCAGGAGTGCTCTGCACGCTTTGTGCTTGGAGTCTGGAGCTGCTTGGCGTAGCTGGAACAATGTTGTCTAATGAAATGGCCCCCCTGTTGCTACAAAAATCAGAAACCGATGAATGCCCTAGCTCTGCTGTTTTGAAGCACGCTTTTATTGGGGAAATACGGGCATGTAGGTATGAGCGTCGCTGTTGACTCAGCTTCAGATCTTGCGACGAGATGTTTCGTTGCAGAGGGCGACGGCTGCCGTCAGCATGGCTGCAGGGTTTGCCTTGGCGGCGAGAGGGCTGCTTGGACCTCAGAGCTGGGCTTGAGCCCCGTGTTGGAAGGTGGCATCAGCCTGGGCCCTGCCGCGCCTTGGGGATTTGTTGAAACCTCGAAATGCCTTTTGTACAGCTGGAGAGCTTTGTGCGGAGAGAGGCCTTCTCCAGCTCTGGAAGGCAGGGTTTGTTGGAAAGGTTTTGTTTACCCTAGACAAAGGCTTCTTCTAACCCAGGGCACTTCAGCTCTAGCTAGGAGGAGAAGTGGTTGTTACAATGTTGCTATGGTAATCTCCGTAATTTAAATGATTTAATTTCCTGCAGACCTAAATTTCCTATGGATCCAAAATCAAAATGTGTTGTAGCATGTGCTCTGAGCTATCGGTGTATATTTCCTTCCTGTGCAGCGTCTGTTGGGGCGAGTATGCTTGGGCACTTGGCTTTCTGTGCCCAGCATGCTCTGCTGAGCGCAGCTGCGTGGGAGCAGCTCTGAAACTCAGCGATGCTGAAGCAGGGGCCAAGGGCTCTCTGTTTGCTTCGCTGATAGAAGGAGCTCTCTGCGGCATTGGCCATTAGTGGGCTGGTTGCATAAAGTTGGAGATGCCTGGGCCCACAAAACTGTGGGTCCTGGGGCCCTGGGGTAACCTGGTGTGCTCACCTTGCCTTCCCATCATCGACTGATGGGGGATTTTGATTTTCTGACTTGAATTCACCCAAAAGTTCAAGCAGACACCACATTTTTGATAGGCTTAAATATTCCAGTCGTTGGCCAGCGTTGACAGAGCAGCAGCAGGTCCTGTTGTTGGTAGAACTTGGGGCAGGAGAGCTAAGCAGGACACAGGTTAGAGCCCGGTCTGTGCGCCTGAGCTGCCGCTGGGATCCAGCGTCATCTGTGTCTTTGAAGGCTTGGAGTGGTGGGTGGCTGTGCCGCCCTGTCAAGGCTTCATTTGGCCTGTGGTGAGCTGTGATAGTTTGTGGAAGCCCTGTAGCTGTGGTGGTTTTCTTGCTACAACCAGACTGCCACAGTTGGTAGAAAGCTGAATTTCCTCTGTCTCCAGAAGAATTAAGAGTCATCAAGAAGTTACAAATTCCTCTGTTCAAAAAAAACCAAACCAAAAACAGAAACCAAAACCAAGCAGCTCAGTGGGTCAAGCTAATTTGCTGGTTTGGGATGTGTGGCATCTGCGCACATCTGTTTTCTGCCATCCTGGTTAGCGAGGCAGCAGCCTTTGGTAGGGGCTTCTCCTATCTGCTGTGGTGGCAGCGGGCAGCCTTGCGGCCCCTCGCCCCAGCCGGGTGGCAGAGGAGGTGAATGAGTCTGTGCCGATGGGGCTACGGCTTGCAGAGGGGTGCCAAGTACTGGTGGGGGACTCGGAGCTGGAAGCAGCTGGCATCACAGGGCACCGCCGAGACCTGAGAGTGGCAGGGATGGTTGGGCAGAGCAGCACTCGCAGCTCTGCCCTGAGACTGAGTGAGCTCACGCGTGCCCTTGGCAGCCTGCCTGCCTTTCAGCAGGGATGCCCGGTGGCCATGCAGAGATCCCATGCCAAACCCAGAGGCAGCACTGGCACCTTTGGCACGCAGAGGTGCCGGCGAGCTGTACATGTCCCTCCCTGGACCCATGGGGAGCCCAAATGCTGCTGGCTCAGGTGCCTCTGCCCCACTCTCAGTTGCACATTGTGGACGTGCCTCAGATACTTGCAGGAATGTTTTTGCATGTAAAGGCTGACGTGCGAGTGGAATGCCGAAGGACAAACGCGGCTTGTGTCTGGTCAGATAAATTGCAAGGCCGCAGGCAACAAGGCTGCTTAAAGACAGTGCGGCAAATGGTCTCCGGCTCTGGAAATCCGTATGGTCTGAGCAAAAACCCGCCAAAGCTGGTGGGAAGCTTTGCCTTTTCCTCCCTAGCTTTCCGTGCCAGGTGTTGCTTCGTCGGGATGTTAGCAACCTATCGCAGTGCAGGGGCGCTCTCAAATCCATTCTGTTTTCCCCATTTGAAACAAATGACTTGAGATAATAGTAGTCTTAAAACTGTAATTTACTTTTTGTGAAGAGGGAATTATAGGGAGCATAAACTCTTTTTGCTAAAAAAATTACGAAATGCTTATGTAATGAATTTGATGGGAGAGAAAACACTGACTGTCTTTGTGTCGCTTGTTGCTTTTTGGTGTTTGTCTGGATTTGGGGAGTTCTCTGGTGAACTCGGGATTAAATCCTGCCTGGGAAGGCAGTGAAGTTACAGGAATGTGTGGTGTGTGGCAGGGGTGGGAGAAAGATGGTGTTTGTTTCCAGGGGCTTTAAACGCTTAGGAAGACAGGAGTTATCCAGGCAGGGGGAGAGGGTTTGCTCTGGGGATACCTCACACGAGGGTCTAGCCCTGGGTTCCCGGTGGCACCGCCACAGGAGCAGGAGCTCCTGAGCATCGTCCTGCCCTTGCACCGCTCCCTTGGGGTCTCCACACCCTGCCTGGGAATGAACATCACTTCTGGGGTTTGGGAACAAGCATCACTTTTGGGGTCTGGTACGGCACTGCGGAGAAGCGTTTCGGCTCAGGTTGTAACGCCTTACCCAAGGGCTGTGTTTTGGGGTTGGATGGAGGGGAGTAGCGCTTCTTGTTGGCAGTGTGCGTGCCCAGGGCATGGGGGATGTGCAGAGGAGTGGATGCTGATTCCTTCACTTGGAAAAGGGACAGGAGCTGCTGCAGAGCGCGGGCGGGAGAGACGAAAGTGAGGGAGAGCCGAGCCGAGCTCTCCCTCTTTGTAGAGGGGGGTAGAGCGTGTATATTTGCATGCGCCTTTCAACGTCGCTGTTTGCAATTTGGCTAACGAACTGCAGGCAGCAGGAGCGGCGATGGCATGGCTCTTGGCTGTTGACGTGCTAGCTTGACTCTGGATTCTCTGGATTAACTGCGAGTGGTTTTCAGATTGCTGGTTTAAATGGAGCACCTGAACAGACAGTAAATTGCCCCGTAGCACTTCTGCAGCCTTTCCCTAACGTTGGCGAGGGATGCTTGTGAAACCAAAAGTGTGTTTGTGGCACCACATGTTCCTGTGTTCGGCAGTGATGGCTAATTTTTTTGTAAATTGAATAAATCATGTTAAAAAAAGTTAATGAGGCATTTAATTAATTAACAATGTAGGGTTTTATGGTCTTTATGGTTACATTTAGTGGTTAATGACATTCTCCTTATAGCCTCTTAACACAGAATTGCCCGACAAAATTAGCCTTTTCGTCCAGTAGCAGGTATTCCGCCCTAGGACGAGCCTTTCCTTTTTACAAAAACAGATGAAAGATCTTTTATTTTGAGTTGCAGAATCTATTTTAAACGGTAACTGCATGCTAAAAGCGGAGCCGAATACGGCAGCCGCTCCTGCTACCTATATCCATCTGCTAATTTGCCTGGCGGGGTGGTCTGGTTTTGACGGAAAATTCGTACCTCCGGGGTATAATTTCGCACAGCCCTTCCTTACGGGCTTGGATGAGTGCAGGGATGAGAGCATCCGTTCTGGACTGATTTTTGGCCTTTGGGCTGATTAGCAGGGACATAAAGAGGGATCCCGGGTTAAGCCGGTGTTAGGTGGTGGACCGCCGCATCCCAGCAGCCGGTGAGGGGGGTGCTCTGGTGCCTGGGACGGGCAGCTCATTAGCTCCCCGCTTTAGCCTGGTTAGTGAGGGCCTGCTAAAAGAGCAGCTTCATGCTGTATCCTGGATACCAGCTCTTGGGTCAGGTATACCCAGAGCACAGATTATTACGGGCTTTCCAGCAGATTTTGAAACGGGAAGAATAAATGCATCGCACCCGGCGGTTGTTTTATTCTCTTGTTTTGGCAAAGCAAACACTCGCCCCCTCCACGCCGTTACGCTGCTTTGCGAGGATGTCGCTCAGCCTCCGAGAGGAGCAAATGCAAAATTAATGGCTTGCCGCTAATCTGGGAATGCGGGGGCTATTTTATATGTGCAGCATCACTTAGAAATGCGGGGTTTTGTTGTTTGTTTTCTTTTTTTTTTTTTTTTTCCCTTTTGCATCTGAGACAAATCGAGGAAGACTTGCACCATCCTAAATTTTTGGTTGAGTGATGGAGCAGTCATTGTTTCAAGGCCGCACGACAGCGTAGAGCTGAGCCTGGCCTAGGCTCTCGACCGTGGTATATTTGACTGCAAGATGAATTGTGTTAAATTCACATGGCTTCCCACGGCGCTGAGCTCGTTATTGGAACCTGGCGCCTGGCTTTAGTTCTGCATACAGAAAACCAGGGTGGGTGAAAATCGGATTTCCCCGATCTTGATAGAGTCGAACGTTTTTTTTTTTTGTTTGTTTGCTGATAGCAAACCGTCCTTTGTGTGTCTTAAATGTGTTTTGTTTTGGGTCATGCGCTTTTTCTTTTTAAAATCAAACTGACGTCGGCCGTGCTGCTGTTGTGCTTGCAGAATTTTCTGCTAAAAAATGCAGATGTAAGAGCAAAAACCTTCCTGCTAGCTTTCCACTTGCAAGTTTTGAGAAGTGGAAAACTGTGAGTTTTGTCTGCAAAATTTGCACATTCCCCCTCTGCGATGATTGCTGATGCTGGGGGCTGTGGGAAGGTCCCCGCTGGGTGCGGAGCTCTCGTTGCTGCTTCACACAAGCTGCTCTGCTCGTGGGAATTCGTGGTCTCTGCTATGTCTCTTGAAGCAACATGACTTTCAATGGCTCCACCTTTTCTTTTACTGACTTGTCTCAAAGAGGGTAACTTAGGCGTATTGTAAGGATTTTGTGGTTTTGCCTTTTTTTCCCTGCCTTTTCCTTCAAGAAGAGAAATCTGCGCATCTCTGTAGCAAGGAATAACTCGATGTTTCTGTTTTTCCTCCCTCTTTCCAGGAAGTGGTTCTATATTGTTTGGAAAACAAGGTGTGTGATGTGAATCATCGTGACAACGCGGGTTACTGCGCCCTGCATGAGGCCTGTGCCAGAGGCTGGCTGAGCATCGTGCGGCATCTCCTCGAGTACGGGGCTGACGTCAACTGCAGCGCTCAGGATGGAACCAGGTTAGCAGGCACTCCGGCCCGGCATCGGGCGGTCACCGCAACTGGGCAGTGGTTTTGTTGGCCAGGATGGTGGGAGGAAGCGCCCCTTCGCTCTCTTTATGTCTCTCCTTTATCTTCCTCTTGTCTCCCTTCCTCATCCTGCATGAGAGCCCCAAAGCAGGTGACACTGCCTAGGTCCCCTCTTGCATGGTGTCCTCCTTATTGCTGGTCCTTGGGTGGGAGCGTGCGGGACTTGGTGACCTCCTTTGCTCTCCAGTTAAAAAAGTGATGGGGGCACACTTTTGTTGTGACTCGAGTTCAGTGTAATTTTTTTTTTTTTTCCTTCCGGGGATTTTAGTAAGTTGCGCTTTATTTTTTTTTTTTTAAGAGTTTGTGAAATTGCCCGCTGCAGGGCATGAAGGGGTGGTGCTTTACCTGCAGCCCTGCTCTATGTGCTCTGGGTCCTTTAAGTTATGCTAAAAGAGTGGGCTTTGCCTTGTTAGCAGGGTTACTTTTAAGAGCACTTGAGGCTTTTGAGGTGCTTGGGTGTGTGAGACCTATATATATCCTATATAAAAATGTTATTTTACTGAACTGTTAAACTATCTGTTCATTTGATATTACAGTTTTTTTTTTTAAATCTCGAATTAGCCTTTCTAAGTTTCCTTCACAGAATAGCAGAGGTGCTTAGTTCCTGTGCTCGCAGAATAGACAGTGATGTTTGGTGGTTGTTGTTGTTGTTTTTTACTTTGTGGAGATAAACATGCTGCTCCACACCTTTTTTAAGCTCTTGTGCATCTCCTAAAGTACCCCTTTGACCACCTCTTGGGGTAACTTCTCAGCATATGCAGAACATCACCCAGCCTGTGCATTTTGGGGACAGGTCACTTCGTATTCTGGGAAGCTCCTGCGGCTTGTTATCATAAACGGTTTATCGCATTCACTAGCACCGTCCAAATAGCCAGGGAGGTAAAATTAGCATAACCAAGAGTCTGCCTCTTTTGTTTTTAAGCTCTTTATTTATTAACTTGGGAAGGGAGGAGTCAGGAAGACAAAAGTCCCAAGAGGGCTGGTTAGGATGGTCCATTAGAAGTTCATGATGGTCAGTCGTTACCGGCCCATCACAGCCGAAAGGAAACATTTCTGAAGAAACTTTGAAACTGTGGCTGGATTGTCAGATTCCTTCTCTATCTCCCCCTTTTTTATAAGAAGTCTCAGCTCTCTAGGCTGACAAACAGCCCCACATTTTCTGCTGTCTCCAGCTTTGATATGTGACCTGATGCCAGCGAGTTGCCATCAAGATAATCCTAAATTATTTTTATCTCGCTTGCCACAATAAGCTATATAGAAAATAAACCCCAGGAAGTTTCTGACCCGTCTTAATCAGTTCAGAGTCCACCTTGGATTTCGATTCACAGATGGAGCTGATTTTCAAGAAATAAACTTGGCTTGTGTACCCTGAAAAGTTGTTTTGGGGAAAATGTGTTTTAGAGATGAACATCATAATGATTTGATCATAGCCGGTAATGTCAGAACTCAGCTTGCAATCCCCTTTCTTTTCTGATGGCAGACTTGTTTTTTGTTTGAAAAGCTGCCCAACAGACGGCATGAATCCAAACCGCATCTAAGACACAGATGAGAGATGGTATAGGTAGCTGCCCTGAGTTGGGCAGGACAGAGAGCAGAAGCTTCTGTACGGAACTTCTGATCGGTGTTATTCCCTGCCTTTTGGTAGGGCCAGCCTTCTCTGTCTCTGTAGAGTAAATTATTACATTCGTAAGGCAAATCTTATTTATCTCTTGAAGCCTCAGTAAGTTTTTCTCCTTTAAATTTTAGGAGGAAAGAAGTGTCAGTTTTTTTTCAGCTGTGTTGCTTTTTAAATTCGTTTTTCCATTCACCCCTTGGAAAGATAGTGAAATCTTAAAAGCAAAAAACCCCAAACAAAGCCACCATCCAAGAGTTCTCTGCCTCCCCTGCTTTTTAAACTACACTGAATATGCCTTATTGCCCCCCCCCCCCAAGCCCGCTAGCCAAAGGTATTTTTGGTCGTGCTGGAAGCTCTCACGTCTCCAGACAGTAACAGTGGATGTGTTTAGTTCTGTTCGGCCAGTTAACGTAAATCCGCAGAGAGGAGTGATGTGACTGCGTGAGCTGTGATGTAACTGCATACGCTGCGTTTGCTGGCGTGGCAGCCTGGGGCATCACTGGGATCCCAGCCTCCCAAAGTGTCGGGCTACGATACTTGCTGCCTGCCGCCTCTATGGTCAGCTTTTTGGAGGATACTCTCTGAAAAGTTGTGACAAGTGAGGATATGGCTTCAGTCTGAACAAAATGTCCATATGAGGGTGAAAGATGTAGGGAAGTTCTGCAGAGTCCCTGCGTCTCTCCTTTCTGTCCCGTCCAGAGTGCTGCAGGTGCTCCAGTCAATGTGGTGGTTTTGCATGGGTTTGTTTTAAGTTTGAAAGTGAAGCCAAGACCTGGGCCTCTTTCTTTGGTGTTGCCTTTTGCGTACGTACACAGCCAGTCCGTTGTGAGTTCAGCAGATTAAGGTTGGCACTCAACCTCTGGTTCCTGATGCTATTGGAAATCTTGGTGAAGCCAAAAACCAAACGTAGGGGCAGAGCGAGGAAGTGGCAGCGTTTTGGGTGGGATGTAGGTATGGTGTCATCCTTCCCTTCACCCTCAGCTCAGGGCTGGGGCTCTCTCTGCGTACCTGCCCACATCTGGCCGGGCTGCATACATTTGTCGTCTGTGTTTTTCCCCTGCTGTGAACTCTGTGCTGATGGTGGCTCTCCAAATGCAGCGCCTGCAGACCACTGAATACACAAGCGCTCTGCTGCTGAATTAGTGGCCAATCAAAGGTTATTGTAGAACGGGGTGAGATCTTTAAGACCCGTCTCAGAGGTGCCACAGTCACTAAGGGCTCTTAATCGTCTTACCTATAAATAATAATAGACCGTGCTTAAGAGGTGAGCGCTTTCCTTCCCTGGCAGGACCCCAGTAAGTGCAGTAGCTCAACAAGGGGCGTTCGACGACCGGTGCCTGACCTCAGCAAGGATGGCTGATGGTGTATTTGGCCTTATCTCCTTGTTCTTCTCCTTTTACCTCCGCAGCGTGCCCTAGCTGCTTTAAAAACAAAGCCACATGCCAAAAACACAGGCATCTCCCGCCTGTTAGCGAGGCCTCTCGGTTGCTTCAGAGTCAGCTCGCTGCCATCACTCTCCGCAGCGAGTTTTCCTTTATCCTTCTCGCTGGCGGCCGATGAGCTCAGCTTTTAAATTTTATTTATTTTTTTTTTTTCCCTGGGAGGACACCATGCCAAGATGGCTCTCTTCCTGCGTCCTTTCAGCTGGTCTTGGCAGTGCGATACCCTTCAGCAGCTAATTGCGTTAAAGAAGAGGCAGCCGACGCAGTTACCCTCCTGCAACTTGTGCCTTGCCTCTTCCGTGGGGCACCGTTGCATGACAGAGTAGATGGAAATAAAAATAAAACTGCCGAGTAGGATATTGCTTGGCGAGTTGCGAGGTCTCTTATTGCAGCAAGGAAAATTTTGATGGTGCCTGAAAGGCTGAAAGCAAACCCTGACTGGTCTAAATAGTTTATAATTTTGGTGGTGGAATGATAAACCCCCAATGAAATGTTTTCCTAACTCCAGTAGCGGTAAAAATAGTAGGAGGAATTCGACAGTACACAAGAGAGGGTTGAGATGTGTTGTCTCCTGTAGGGATACTGCAGCTCTCGAATGTCCCCAGATCCTTCTGGGGCTTTTTGAAGGGTTTGTTTTAGAAACGAGCTGTACTACCGTTAACTGTACCATTAGGGACAGGGTGTGTTTATTTTCAGGCTGCTCCGGGTGGAAAAGATTATATGGGCAAAGCAGCCCAGGAGAGGACTCCTAGGGATCTTTTTTTTTCACATCTGAAAAAGTTGCCGACTCCAGTAGTCACTTCTGCATCCTACATAAAGGATGGGTAGACTCTGCCAAGACTGTAAAATACTCCCGCCTCTGCCGGCCCTGGTGGGAGAAGCAAACGAGTAGCTGTGCCTTCGCATAGTTCTGCTCGTGAACTTGCCAAGAAGCTGTGCTAGCCAGTAAAACAGTCTGTCAGCGCTCCGTTATTGCCTTTTTCCCCGTGCCTTATCTATAGGGAATCTCCTTTTTTCCCCCCATCCCTGCCAATGTTTTCTTTACTTCCTTCGCTTCCTTCGATTTCTTGTTCTTCCTCCTTCTGCGTGGCTTTACTGCGCCTTTCCTTCCCCTTGCCTCTTTAAAGTCGCCACGCTGCCTGCCTGCCCTGCTGCCTGCTCCGCTGCCTCTGCCCCTGTCTGCACCGCTGCGCCGGGCGATCAGCAGAAAGGGAGAGGGGGTCCCATCCCGGGGTTACAGCCCAAGCGCTGCGATTTTTCCTTCCTGGGAAATGCCCAGGCGCCCTTTAATAAACTCATCCCAGTGTCGTTAAATCGATTGAAACACTGGGTGGTGATTTAGATGCTGTTTTTAATAAGTGAAGGGATCATCTTGAATTCATTACTGCTTCAAAAACCACTTAGGTAAGTCAGTTTAAAAAAAAAAAAAAACAAACAAGAAAACCCACAAACCAATAAACCCACAACACTTTCCACTCCGCCTCCCCTCCACCCAGAAAATCCTAATTCTAAAATAAAATGGAAAGCAGTTTGAAATTAAAGACTCTGGTAAAGTGAAGGAGTTGGGGAGAAAAAGCATCCCCAGCATTTGGCGGCAGCCATAACTCTCATCCGTTGCCGGTGCCTGTTGCCAGACTTTCAGCCAGGGATGCTTCGTGCCCGGTGGGGGACAGGAGGGTTCACAGCAAGGCTGACCTTTCCCGCTGTAGATGCTCGGCGTGTCGTGACCCCACCGCTCACGCCTCAGATGCTTGCTGACAGCTAGAAACACCCGATACTTCTTCAGCCTCCGTGTCAGCACCCCTGTTATTTGTTACCTCTTGTGTCGTGTCGCCTGGGATGTTTAGCACTGGCCAGATCCTGGATGCGCGGGGTGCTCCATGGGCACGCGATGCTGCGGCGGTCCCTGTGCGGAAGCACCGAGTCAGTAGGTGGAGGTGGGAGGCTGAGGCTTGCGGGGAATCCTGGGAATGCTAGCTTCTCGAGCACCGTCTGTCTCCAGGGCATCAGATAGTTTCAGTGTTATGTTAGAGACTTCCCTGAGAAACTGAGAAGGGATATCCTGACCTTTGGCAAGTGATCCTCACAGGCCTCTCTGGTCTTAAAATTTGAAAGTGGCTTTCCAAAGAGCAGCACATCGGGCTTTGAAGGCGTGCACATGTTGCACTCTCTGGTGCTGGGGGTGGCACGAGCTGGATTGAAAACAGCGCTCAGCAGCTCGAAGATCACCTGCTTGTTTGCTGTATTGGTGCCCCGGGGTGTGCAGGAGGCAGGCAGTGCAGGATAAGCCCTCTCCATAGGGAATGAGCCTTGAACTCTCCACGTGCACTTCCTCATGTCAATGGAGTGGGCGTTTGTCTAAACCAAAACCACATACAGCTTTCCATCAATATGGGGGCAAGTGAGAGCGCTTCATGTGTGATAGATATTAATCACCCTAAATCACAGCCTACTGGAAAGTACTTGGAATAAACACACCTGGAACATATTTCTTTTTGAGGTGGATCGGAGTCCCCCTCCCACCAGCAGTGCTGTGTGATAGATGGGAAAACAGTGGTGTGCCTTCCTCTTCTGACTGGTTTGATCTGCCTCTCCTCTGCCCTGAGCTCACGTGGATGCCAGTCCGTACTGAAGCGGTGGTGGCGTAGACGGGACATTGCCGCATGTGGCAAAAGGAGTGGTGGGACACGGCCTCCTTGCAAGAGGGAGTTTCAACTAAAGTCCTTCCTTACTTCTCTTGTGTTTTAATACATCTGTCTGAGAGCTTGAAGGTCTAGTTGGGAGGCAGTTATGTTGACAGCCTGAAGGAGGAAGAGTGTAGGCGGAGTTGGGTTGAACGGCCACCATCACTGGCCATTGAATTTGACTCCCCTTTCAATTCCCTGCTCATCGCTTTCTAAGAAAAAGATGGGATTTTAACACATTTTCATTAGTCTGAAGGGTAATATGTTCTACTTCCAGACAACTCCCCGTTACGTATAATCAACTTTAAAGGCAAAAGTTAATGCAATTTATAATTAGGGATAAGGAATTCTAAACCTGGAATTGCAGGCATCTGTATTAATGAATAATCATTCTTAGGCTTGCAAAATGTGTGTCTGAGCTTGTATGGATTGCTCACACCACGTAAAATATGTTAACTTCTGGGTGGACTAAACTTAAAATGTTGGTTTCCTATTCTCTGAGTAGAAGGGTTGAATTGTGCTGCAAATATATTCGCAAGTACTATTTGAAGAGGATATAGTGCAGAAGTTTGATTCCCAGCAAATTTTCATGACTTATTTCTGTGTAGGTAATTTAGGAGCTTTGGGTAACTGATTTCTGTGCTTGCCCAGAGGCAGGCTGAATGAGCCCTTACTCCACGGCACGCTGTTAAATCGGCAGAGATTTGGAACGGTAGTGTCTTGCAGCAAGTGATGTTTGTGAGGCCTCATGCAAACGCCTGCTTTCTGTTACAGTGGTGTGATTATTTTACTGGCCCTCGAAATACGTACGGCAATGAACAGACGTAACAGAAATATCTGCCCCGAGCAGTCTGACTGTGAAAAGACAAGAGGGGAGGGGATGATGTGCAAGTATAACCGACAATGAGATGATTGGCAGCTGTATTAATAGTGTTATGTGCTATAAATAACTTCGATCTGAAGTCAGAAAATTCTTGTCAAACGCATTTACATAATACTATTGAGTCAAAATGTAACGCCGTGATCTTTTTTTATTTCCCTCTAGACCAATCCATGATGCGGTCGAAAACGATCACTTGGAAATTGTCCGCCTCTTACTGTCTTACGGTGCTGATCCAACGCTTGCGACCTACTCTGGGAGAACCATCGTGAAAATGACCCACAGTGAGCTCATGGAGACCTTCCTCACAGGTGCGTGGCCGCATTGCGTGGGGCTCTATGGGTCGTGGCAAATGAGGGGACGTTCCCTGGCTCCCCTGAAGTCCCTGCTGCCTGCCAGGGATGGCTCCATGCCGAGGAGCGTTAGGGTTGGCTGCAGTAGCTCCCCTGCTGCCTGCAAAAACCCGGCGGCTGCAGGTGGGAAGCGCAGCCATGCATGGAGGGTTCCTTCTGATTGAAACTTTTAATAAGTAATAAGGATTATGCCACTATCAGATTTGATAGGTAGGAGGTCAGCAGGCTGTTCTGGTGCCTTCCATTTTCTGCTTGAAATGAAAATAAAAAACTTGCCAAACTGAATAGCTGTTTGTTAGGCATAATCATGTTTTCCCGTGGTCTTGCTTTTTATCCTTCTAGTACTTGCCTTTTTGCAAGTTCTGCCTCATTTTATATCTGAGATGCTGTAAAACTGTATTAAATGCTCTTGTCTTTAAACACGTCCGTGTTCTAACATGGCTTTGGGGTTTTTACGTGTAGGTTTTGGATAAAGACGCTTGTGTTCCCTAATAACTTTATCTCTGAAAATGTTTGTGGTGTTCACAGTTAATGAGTTTAAGTACTCATCCACTTATCTGTTTAAATGGTACAGTGTAGAAAACGCATAGGTATCAGGAGTCCAGTAAAGTCCAGTGTCTTGGACTTTTTAGTGTCTTGAATTCCAGTATCTTTTGATCAACTCAACTAGCAAATCTTCCAAATTACATCTCTAGAGGAGAATTACCAAAAAGAATCTTCTGAATGTATCTCTCTGGAAAAACCTTTTCCATCTGTTTCTTTGGGGCCACCGTTTCACTCTCAAATTGGTGTCCAGAATAACTGCGTAGGCTGAGAAGCATGGTACATCCTATCTTCCACAAAATTAAAATGCTGCTCTCAGTTACTGAAGCTTAAGGTTGGGTCCATCCCTGTTAGACCGTGCGTGATTATTTGATGTAGTGGGTCACCATTCGATGTGATGGGAGAAGGGATGCAGGAGAAAAGCGAATTCCAGGAATGTTTGCGAGAATGGAGTGTATACGCTGTTCTTTGTAGCATGTGCATCAGGAATACAGTCTGGGTTTGTTTGATGAAAGGTATGGAGGATTCATAGCGAGACTGTATGACACGTGGTCTGCTAAACTTGCCAGCTTTTTGTTCTCATCAGTATGTTTTTGTTGTTGTTTTTTCCTCTCCAGAGTATTTAACTGACCTGCAAGGTCGAAGCGTTGATGACCCTGGTTTGTACTGGGATTTCTATGGCAGCTCTGTGTGCGGTGAGCAAATGTTACCCTTTATTTCTTTGTATGCGGAGACTTTCAAAACAGGCAGCACGTGGGGGTGGGGACTGTTTTGTTTTTGTGGTGGAGGAAGCTGGGAAGGAAGGAAACGGATTTTATTTACAGATCACGTTATTGGAAGAAAAAGCAAGACCTGCAACAGTCTCTGCAATGCTGACTTGGCACCTTTATTCAATTTTATTTAGATCCGAAAGATGAATCTGGATTTGACATCTTGGCAAATCCTCCCGGCCCAGGTGATGAAGATGAAGACGGCTTTAGCGATGTGTTTGAATTTGAATTTTCAGATGAGCCTCCCTTGCCGTGTTACAACATTCAAGTGTGTCTCTCTCAGGGGTAAGAACAAATATAGGTTTTGGGGTAAAAAAAGCTGGGATGATCTGCTTGGGATGGCGGCAGTTTGTGTCTGTGGGGAAAAGTGTTTGCATTTATGTAACGTAAATCAGAGAGCAATGCCCTAACTGTTGGCCTTTTTGAGAAATAAGCTAATAGGAGGTGAGAGGGGGAAGGGCTGACTTGTGGGGGCTGTGTTTTGAGTGCCATACTCCGAGCAGGACAAGTGACATTTGAACACAAATTCCCTCCCTCATCCAAGGCAGGCACCTGGGTATAACGTACCAAAATACAGCTGCTTCTAGCACTTACAGTTGGATATCGTGCTTGTAAAGTGTTCTTAGTCTTATTTAACAAGCTGTTCTGTTTTGCTGGGCGGGCATGCTTTTGTGGGTGACGAAATGACACCATTACGGCTGTTCCAGACTTTGCAGCAAAACTGGTTTAAAGCTCTGAATTGGATCAAACAGATAAGAATCTTACAGAAGATGCTATGATACTTAATAATAAGCAAAGATCTGGAAAGTTTTGCTTTTATTCAAGATACAAATTGGCTTAGTAAAGAGCTACTGTTTGTCATTTGCACCAGTTTTGTTGACAGCCATGGGGAAAAACGCTCATCATGCAGAAGTGCGGGTTTTAGCACATTTTTATTATTTAGGTGATGGATATAAAAGTTCTCTGACATGGAGAAGCACAAAGATTAAATTAAAAAATTGTATTCTTAATCTGAGAAAAACAACCCTGTGTTGGCTTGTATTTAATATTGGCACCTCTGGAAGTCAGAGGTGCTGGAATTTCTGGTTTTAAACTATAAGCCGTCTCTTAGCTTGC